>JAXIVJ010017275.1:0-25000 GCA_036785665.1 Chirona hameri
AGTATGAGGCAGGTTTTGTGTTTTGTGTATAGCTTGCTGTTTGTTAACTATGCGTATATTTAGTCTCCTGACACCCTAAAAGGTTGCGTCCTCGAAGACGGGTTCTGCAGAGCTGCAGTAAATAACTGCCGGTCATTCCGGCGAGAAACTCACGGTCACCGTGGCCGTGTCAGTGTCATGGCTCTGTTAGGCAGGTGTCGGCCGGTGCCAGGATCACCGTGGCCGTGTCAGTGTCACGGCTCTGTTAGGCAGGTGTCGGCCGGTGCCAGGGTCACCGTGGCCGTGTCAGTGTCATGGCTCTGTTAGGCAGGTGTCGGCCGGTGCCAGGGTCACCGTGGCCGTGTCAGTGTCACGGCTCTGTTAGGCAGGTGTCGGCCGGTGCCAGGGTCACCGTGGCCGTGTCAGTGTCATGGCTCTGTTAGGCAGGTGTCGGCCGGTGCCAGGGTCACCGTGGCCGTGTCAGTGTCATGGCTCTGTTAGGCAGGTGTCGGCCGGTGCCAGGGTCACCGTGGCCGTGTCAGTGTCATGGCTCTGTTAGGCAGGTGTCGGCCGGTGCCACGGTCACCGTGGCCGTGTCAGTGTCATGGCTCTGTTAGGCAGGTGTCGGCCGGTGCCACGGTCACCGTGGCCGTGTCAGTGTCACGGCTCTGTTAGGCAGGTGTCGGCCGGTGCCAGGGTCACCGTGGCCGTGTCAGTGTCATGGCTCTGTTAGGCAGGTGTCGGCCGGTGCCAGGGTCACCGTGGCCGTGTCAGTGTCATGGCTCTGTTAGGCAGGTGTCGGCCGGTGCCAGGGTCACCGTGGCCGTGTCAGTGTCATGGCTCTGTTAGGCAGGTGTCGGCCGGTGACGCTCAGTATTGATCGCGTCCGAGGTGTGTCCCGATGGAAACTGCCCTGCCGCTGCCGCCGTGTCGAGACCGAGTCGTGTCGAGATGGCAGAGCAGGGCAGCAATAGCTGAGGCGACGTCTGCTGTCGGCCTCTAGGCGGGTGGCTGCCGGTGGGGAGGGGGGGGATGACCAGCTAATTTGTGGCTGCGATGGAGCAGCTGGGTGTCGGAAGGTGGCATGGCGATCAGTCTGGTGGCGAAACTTGCGGAAATGTGAGAAGGCGCTACCGTTGCAGGTGATGGCTGCACAGCTTGAACATGGTGTTCGCCTTAGCCAAGGGTAACCACCAGGATTGCGATAAAAATACAAATGCGAAGTGAATCGCCATACGCATGGATGATTGGTCCACCACTGAAATATGTTATGGGCTGTGTGGAGCAGTCAACCGTGGCGTGAACCACCCAATTTGTCAGCCAGTCAGCTTGCTCAGGCCCGCTACCTGCCCCGTCGGCTCTAAGTTAACCCGCGCACTGCAGGGGGTTTGCGCCGAACACGAACTGCAGGGGGGTTGATTTTCGCTCCCCCCGTGAGATCTCGAAAACTTCGCTACGTAGCGACAAGCGGAAAACGGTATTTGATAGTTTGATGCAAGTTCTATTGAAAATATTTCAGTATTGTTTTAGGTCAGGTAAAAATTGAGGTCACGAAAGATCATCAAAGGTCAAATTTTCCAGTTTTTTCATGTTTTAGGATTTCGCTCCAGAAATTCCCATATATCTCGGAAACTATGCTAGCTAGAAACAAACGGAAAAAGCGATCGCCAGCCATTGAAATTTGTAATCGACATGGTGTCCTCAAATTTGATCTCAGATCAGTATTTGAGGCTCCAGAGGTCAAAAAAGGAAAAATGCTGCTTTTTGCAAAACTGTTTTTCGCTGATATTTTGTATCTAATAAAGATAACGGAATACTGCTTACGCCATTGTGTTTGTCTCGTCAAGGCGCTTCGAAGCATATACATGGTGCCCTTGTTAGGTCAACTTCAAAATTTGGCCTCAGGTCATGTGACCTTCACCTGAAATCAACACCCAAGTAGGTCATGTTGCATATAGGGAGACGTGTCTCGACGAGACAAACACATTGCTGTCGGTTTTACTATCTATCTTTATTATGACGCGAGTTTTTGAGAGAAACAAAAAGTGATGGTGAACTCGGATGACCTCAAATGACCCCATGGGGGTCACTGAACAAAACTCGCACTTGGATCATCAAGAATATCCCATAGTAACATGATCCAGAAGTAATTGGACGAATGTAATGCATATCCTTGAAATAGCAAGCATTTCAATATTTCCCCATTGACTTATTATGGGGAGGTTATGAAATTGACCTGACCTTAGGTCACCGATATCAAAATTCCGAGGTACATGAATTGTAAGTACTTATGCACTCATGACACCATGTAAGTTTCAAACTGATCGGTGAGAAACTCTGGCTTTGGCACAACTGCAAACGTTTTTGGAGGTGGGGTCACTTGACCTGGTCTGGTGACCTGACCTGAGATAACACGAGGTCAATTTGGTTTTGTTTTCAGAGTGTGCGCAATTGATGTCCCAACAGGTGTGCAAAAACCCAGCGGCGCTGCGCGCCGCCGTTTTTTCGCTATCGGCGAAAAACCTGGTGGGGCGGAAATCAACCCCCCCTCTCTGCAGTGCGCGGGTTAAAGGAAATAGTTCACCTTCGGAAATTTTTCAGAACACGATTTTATTATACTTTTTAATACAGTCTCTTTTTTTCTTTTAAAAAATGGTCCTACATCGCGCCAATTCAGGACAAAAGGTTGTAAATTATTAATGTTGTGGTGTGCGTTATTGGTCTGCGCATGCTCCATGCAGTGCTGGCACAGTTCAGACGGTACGGTATATCGTATATGCGCCGCATTCCATCCTTTCATCGACATCGGACCTACGGACGCCTTCTAGCCAGCCTTCTCCAGCTCTCCACCGCTTCCGGGTGCGGGACCCTGTCCACGTGCTTGTGGCAGGGTCGTTAGACCCTTAGATAGGTAGCCTTTAGATATTTTTAAGTAGGTAACGTAATTTCCACAATTTGCAAGGTAGAGAACCCGCTTCATTCTTTAGATTAATTGCAGCTGGCAACACGTTCTGCCGTGTGTGCCACGTTAACGTAATTTAGGTTATTCATTAAACTTTCCCCTCCCTCCTCCGGTCATGGCGACCTCCCCGCCCCTCCGCCCCCTCATGGCAACTTCCCCGCCCCTCCGTCCCCTCATGGCGACCCCCCCGCCCGGCCCCCTTCAGGAGTCTCTCCCCTCCCGTCCCGGCGCGCGGCCACCCCCCGGCTTCCTTCCGAAGCCACCCGACCCCCTTCAGGGGTCTGCCCCCCGGACGGTCCTCCTGGACCCCCCGGCTCCCCTCGGGAGCCTCGCCTGGACCGACCCGGTGCTTGGCTCCCCCCCCCCCCCCCAACACCTCGCCACCCGACGGGCCTGCTCTCCTCCTCATTCAGAGGAAGGACGGAGTGACCATGAGGTACTCCAACCCGTTCGCGGTGCGCCGCCAACTGGTCGCCCTCTGCGGAGAGGTGGCCAGCGCGCGCCCCATCCGTTCCGGCGCTCTGCTGGTTCAGACCCTGTCTGGCCAGCAGACTGCCACCCTCCTAGCCATCCCGTCTTTCATGGACAAGGCTTGTGAGGTGACGTCCCGGACCACATGAATTCCTGCCAGGGATTCATCCTGTGCCCCGAAGTCAGCAATCTGACTGAGACCGTGCTCCTCCAGGAGCTAGTGACTCAGGGGGTGACAGAAGTGGTCCGGATGCGGTCTAAGCGACCAGGCCCCAACCCCATGGTCCGGCTGCGTTTCCGGGGCTTACAGCTCCCGGAACGCATCTACTGTGGCTACATAGTAGTCACAGTCAAGGAGTGGACCCAAGGGCCTCTGCAGTGCAGAGCCTGCTGGCGGTTTGGCCACCACCAGCGTCAGTGCCACGCCCGCCAGTCCATCTGCGGGAAGTGCGCCGAGACGCACGACACAGCCCAATGTGTCGGTGGCGACACCGCAGCCACTCGCTGCGTGTCGTGCGGGGCCGCCCACCCCGCATGGTCCCGTGACTGCCCTGCCCGAGCGCTAGCCGCCGAGCAGACCCGGGCCCGCAAGGCGGTCCCCCCCACCCCACCTCCCATCCCAGCGCTGGCCCCCAGCGTCTGGCCCCCGCTGCCCCCATCCCACCGAACCCCACCCGCGCCCCCCCGTCGGACCTCAAGTGGGTCCACCCCACCGGCGCCACCGCCTGCCCCGTCACAGCGGCGGCAGTGCCCACCCCCACCGACGGCAGAGCAGGCCGAGCCCCACCCCATCTCAGCCGAGTCCCTTCTGGACTATGGCAGTGCCCCAGCGGCACCCACTCCCACCCCCGCCGAATCTCTGGCGGTGTCCCCGGTCGAGTCCTCCGACGCTGACGCTGACGCTGACGCTGAGGACTCTGACGCCTCTCTAATCAGAGCCGTCACCCGCCAACTCCCAAACTCCCACCCTCCTCCTCTCTCTGAAGACAGTCGGTCCCTCTCCCCGCCATCCCTCCCCTCCCCCCACCCTCCTTCCCAGCTCCCTCGCCCTATAATACCGGATAGCCCCCCCCCCACCCCAGCCCCTCTGAAAGTAACCGCTACCGCTGCAATTTGAGACGGTTCAACAAGAAATAATAAATCACCTCCAACAAATACTTCATTCAGTTGTTTCTGACTAACCGTTAAATTGTGCTGCTGCTGACGTGGAAGTCGAGTGTTGGCTGCCGGTGTTTTGTTTCGGGGCCCCCCTGCTGGATCTCGGCCGCGCGGCGAATGGCCGGTGCTGTTCGTGACGTGGCTGATTTGGCGGGGGATTTCTGAGATGGGACGCCGATGGTAGATGAGCGGTTTTGCGTTGGTGGCGGCATGATTCCCTGTCAAATTGGTCGCTAAATCGGGTTGCTGCCGACGTGGGGTAGCGTGTTGGCTGCCGGTGTCTTGTTGCGGGGGCCCCCTGCTGGATTGGTAGCGCGGCGAATGGTTATGGCTTGGCTGTTCGTTGCGTAGCTGATTTGGCGGGGGATTTCTGCGATGGGGCGCCGATGGTTGATGTGCGGTTTTGCGTTGGCGGCGGCATGATTCCCTGCCAAACCAGTCAGAAATAACTTCCTGACTAACTGTTAAATCAGGTTACTGCTGACGCGGGAGTTGCGGGTTGGCTGCCGGTGTCTTGTTGCGGGGGCCCCCTGCTGGATCTCGGCCGCGCGGCGAATGGCCGGTGCTGTTCGTGACGTGGCTGATTTGGCGGGGGATTTCTGCGATGGGACGCCGATGGCTGATGTGCGATTTTGCGTTGGCGGCGGCATGATTCCCTGCCAAACCAGATCACACGCCGATGCTGCGCCGCGGTGCGGTGGCTGCTGCGCTGCGGTGCAGTGTCCGCTGCGCTGCGGTGCAGCATGTTAAATTATGTTAAAATCACGCTGCTGCCGACGTGGGGTTGCATGTTGGCTGCCGGTGTCTTGTTACGGGGGCCCCCTGCTGGATCTCGGCCGCGCGGCGAAATTCGTTGCGTGGCTGATTTGGCGGGGGATTTCTGCGATGGGACGCCGATGGTAGATGTGCGGTCTTGCGTTGGCGGAGGCATGATTCCCTGCCAAATCAGTCGCGCAACGAAAGGTTCCATTGGAATTCGTTGTTCATTTCTTAACGTAATGCTCCTCCCAACCCTCCTCTCCCCTCTACTCCGCTCTTGCCAAAGCCGAGTAGTTGAACACCCGCCCCTGATAACATATGCCGATGCTGCGCTGCGGTGTGGTGGCCGCTGCGCTGCGGTGCGGTGCTCACTCCACTGCGCTGCGGTGTGGTGTCCGCTGCGCTGCGGTGCAGTATATTAAATCATGTTGCTGCCGACGTGGGGTTGCGTGTCGGCTGCCGGTGTGTTGTTGCGGGGGGCCCCTGCTGGATCTCGGCCCCGCGGCGAGGGTTTCTGGCCGTGGCTCTTCGTGACGTGGCTGATTTGGCGGGGGATTTCTGCGATGGGACGCCGATGGCTGATGTGCGATTTTGCGTTGGCGGCGGCATGATTCCCTGCCAAACCAGATCACTCGCCGATGCTGCGCCGCGGTGCGGTGGCTGCTGCGCTGCGGTGCAGTGTCCACTGCGCTGCGGTGCAGTATCCACCCTGTCAAACCTTTTTTACACTGTTAGGTGATAGTTATCTTGTATTGATAGGTCCCCTCTTAGATTATTTCTACCAAACACGTTTAGCTAAACAAATATAACAGGGGTTTTTTGCCTTGCGCATTTTTGGCCCACCGCGCAGGTTTTTCCCCTTTGCCTTAGACGCTGGGTTTTTTATTATTTAGGACTTTTCGCCCAGCTAAACACACCCCACAACCAGGTCTCGCCGAGGCGCCGGAGCTAGGGAGACTGGCAACAGTCTCCCGCTGTTGCAATGACGGCACCCCACGGCTCCATCAACTCTGACACTGTACAAGTATTCTGTTCTGTGTGTGTATGAAATATATTGTGTATGTATGTGTCTCGTGTTTTATTTTAACTTTGACTTTGAACGAAATACTTAACGTAAGATAGACTTTAGATTTACTGTGAAGAATTCACTTAACGTAAAATAGCTACCCTATTCCCTTTTTTGCTCGGGTTCCCATAAACCGACTAACGTAACTCTTTGCCTGGCAAATTGCCAGAAGTACTTTCCCCAAACCCGGGATATGGCTATAGGCCGGTCCGGGTAAAAAAAAAACGCCGCATTCCTTCGCCAAAAAGTCAAATATCTTCGGCTGGAGAGTCTTTTCAGCCAAGAAAAGTTCCAGATAAGGATTGCTCAACACGGGCTACAAAATTGCTATTTCAGTTCAAAACCCCATGTTGAAGGTGAACTATTTATTTCCAAAGGGCCACCGCTGACTATTTAAGGGCCACCGCTGACTCCTGGCTTTACAATACCAGTTAGCAACGGCTAAACACCGTATTTTGGCGGGTGAGAGCCAGAGCCAGTCAGCCGGGTAACACCCAGGTTTTAACTAGACGTATGTGCCGAGTGGAGACACTGTCGCGAATTAAAATCGCATTTACCGGTTGGGTTTATAAAACAAAATGACTGAATAACGCTGCGTTTACGAACCATTACTGCCACAACTATCGCCCGAATGAATATTTATTCGGCCTTTATTTGTTTCGTCAATCATCTGATTTTCTTTCAGGAATGCTCAAAATTCAATAATAGCTAAACTAAAATAAGTGAAAATGTTCGTTTGAAAAATATGCATTCAACGTCATACATGACGTCACTATCGTGTGATTCAGTGTGCACTGTACAGCTCTGTGTGCGGTGTGTTCACGGTCCAGAAGGTACCATGCGTCGTGTGCTGACGGCACGGATGGCCGGGCGCTGTCGCCGGCACGTCCACCGCCAATGCCAGGCATGAGTGGCGCACGTCGGGGGCGGCCGCTGTGTGACCAGTGGGCCGGCCTGGTCACCTATCAGGCGAAATGGACCAGCTCTGGGTTATGCCGTCGGGGGACGGCCGCTGTGTGACCAGTGGGCCGGCCTGGTTACCTATCAGGCGAAATGGACCAGCTCTGGGTTATGCCGTCGGGGGCGGCCGCTGTGTGACCAGTGGGCCGGCCTGGTTACCTATCAGGCGAAATGGACCAGCTCTGGGTTATGCCGTCGGGGGCGGCCGCTGTGTGACCAGTGGGCCGGCCTGGTTACCTATCGGGCGAAATGGACCAGCTCTGGGTTATGCCGTCGGGGGACGGCCGCTGTGTGACCAGTGGGCCGGCCTGGTTACCTATCAGGCGAAATGGACCAGCTCTGGGTTATGCCGTCGGGGGACGGCCGCTGTGTGACCAGTGGGCCGGCCTGGTCACCTATCAGGCGAAATGGACCAGCTCTGGGTTATGCCGTCGGGGGACGGCCGCTGTGTGACCAGTGGGCCGGCCTGGTTACCTATCAGGCGAAATGGACCAGCTCTGGGTTATGCCGTCGGGGGCGGCCGCTGTGTGACCAGTGGGCCGGCCTGGTTACCTATCGGGCGAAATGGACCAGCTCTGGGTTATGCCGTCGGGGGACGGCCGCTGTGTGACCAGTGGGCCGGCCTGGTTACCTATCAGGCGAAATGGACCAGCTCTGGGTTATGCCGTCGGGGGCGGCCGCTGTGTGACCAGTGGGCCGGCCTGGTCACCTATCAGGCGAAATGGACCAGCTCTGGGTTATGCCGGCGGGGGACGGCCGCTGTGTGACCAGTGGGCCGGCCTGGTTACCTATCGGGCGAAATGGACCAGCTCTGGGTTATGCCGGCGGGGGACGGCCGCTGTGTGACCAGTGGGCCGGCCTGGTTACCTATCGGGCGAAATGGACCAGCTCTGGGTTATGCCGAGCGCCGCGACGAGGTAATATGTTATGCTGAGTCAGACCCGGAACCCAGCAACGTAGTAGTTTTCCGCATTTGATGGTAAACTTTGGCCAACTTTCCGCCGCTGGGACTCGGTAAAGGATATTGGGGTATGGCAAGTAGATTCCATTGAAGCGGATGCGAACTTTCAGTTGACATTTACATTGCATTATTACCAGCAATAACTGGGGCCGACCAGGTTTTTTTTTGTCAACTGTAGAAGTTTGTTTCGTTTTCGCAAATAGATTCAAGGTTTAAATTGATTAAGTCAGGTAAAGCGAATTATTATTATTCGATTTGCACCGAATTGGTTACTCCTTGGAGCTGCGGATCCAGAACGGGAGTTAGGGGGGGGGGCAAAATTCCGAGAAGTCGCACACAATTCTGAAAACTCTTCGGATTTTGCTTGCTTATGCATTGATGCTGATTTAAAGCAAGCTTTCCTTAGTAAAAGTTGCATATATTTTCTTCTACATCAGGAAATGTGTCAATTTTGCGCGTATTTCAGGCGGTTGGGGGGGGGGGGCAATTGCCAATTTTGCCCAACCGTAGATACGTCACTGCTCCTATTTCATTCATGAGTCCCATTTCCCTATATCAAGGCTCAAGCTTCGTCCTATTCCTTGTAACCGGCAGTGCGGCTTTCGCGGGAATCTGTTTTTCAATGCATTTTAAAGTGCCGGCAAACAGTTGGGAAATGCTCGGCAATATAGTAGCAGCCTTGTTCTAAGGCATTTCTCGCCCAGCTCTCCGCTCGACGGCGATGATTTGAATATTGCATGTCAACGGATGTCTGGCGGGCACTGCGAGGGAAGAGCACGTGCTTCTCGGGAAGCTCGCTCCTCCTCGTCGAATGAGTTCTGGCGCCGGCTTCCGGCCCTTCCGGCCACCTGTGCCAGAAATGGGAGGCTGGCCGAGGCCCGCGGCCAGAGAGCGATGGTAATCTCTGGTGACGCCGTCCCTGCCTGCAGCCACCGCCACCGGCGTCGTCCCGGGCCACCGCCGGCCCGCCGCAGCAGAAACCGCTGCAGGCTCAGTCATCTATTGACTAGTTGTTGCTGATAGTTTGTGTGCGTGACGTTCAGTGTGGCCAATGGCGGCACTGCTTCCCCGGTGTGGCCAATGCGGGACTGCTTCCCCCGGTGTGGCCAATGGCGGCACTGCTTCCCCGGTGTAGCCAATGGCTGCAGTAGCGGATCCAGAACGGGTGGTTTGGGAGGGGGGGGCAAAATTTAAAAAAGTCACATAATTCTGAAAACTCATCGGATTTCGCTTGCTTATGCATTGATAGCTGATTTAAAGCTAACTTTCCTCAGTAAAAGTTGCTTAGATTGTCTTCTATATCAGAAAATGTGTCAATTTTGCGCTAATTTCAGGCGGTTTGGGGGGTGGGGGCAATTGGCCATTTTGCCCGGCCGTATATCCGCCACTGAATGTCTGCGCGGCTTCCCCGGCCGTAGATCCGCCACTGAATGGCTGCACGGCTTCCCCGGCCGTAGATCCGCCACTGAATGGCTGCACGGCTTCCCCGGCCGTATATCCGCCACTGAATGGCTGCGCGGCTTCCCCGGCCGTAGATCCGCCACTGAATGGCTGCACGGCTTCCCCGGCCGTAGATCCGCCACTGAATGGCTGCGCGGCTTCCCCGGCCTTGCCTGGCGACAGCCAACCAGGCCGGGTTATCAGTATCAGTATCAGTATATTCAAAACCATCTACGATGTGGCTTTTCTGGTTTCACGTCGGTTACAAGCCTATTACACCTATACCTACGATGCAGTGCAGTCACACACTTCCACACGCGCAGCAGTAATTTATGTTATAGAAGACCTAAACGCTAATAAAGACAGTAGTACCTGTAAGCAACAAGTTGCAAAGGTAAGACGGATACAAATTGTGACTACATCTACAATGATACTACTGATAGTACAATGATACTACGCCATCTACAATGATACTGCTGATACTACAATGATACTGCTGATACTACAATGTACTACTGAGTCAGCTAAGTCGATAATGCGGACCTAAGAGCGCCCACAGTCTGCACGGCACGGGTGGACGATGGCAGGCTATTCCAGGCCGCAGAGGCACGATATGAGAAAGCCTTCTGGGTTGCGGCTAGCCTGCACTTAGGTAGGTGGAGTCTGCCCTGATCTGTGGCGCGAGTACGGCGGTCCGACACGGCAGAGCGGGGCACAAACAGAGCGCGCAGCTCGGCCGGCATGCCCTCCACGCGCAGTATCTTATACACTTTGATGGCGTCGCGGTGCGACACCAGGGTCTCGATCCTCGACCATCCTAGAGAATTTAGAGCCGGGGTGATATGCTGATGCTTTTTGGATCCTGTGACAATTCTGGCCGCAAAGTTGATGAGCTTTTGGATTTTGTGAAGCTGGCCCTTGTCCGCCCCACCCCACACGCAGAGACAGTAGGTGATGTGAGGAAACACGTAGGCCTGGATCACAATTTTGAGCACTTCTTTGGTGAAATAATGCCGAATCCGGTACAAGAAGATGAGAATTCCGTTACATTTTTGAACGATATGCGAGACATGAGCGTCCCATGACAGGCAGGGGTCCAAGACGACACCGAGAACTTTGGTACTGGTAGAGGCAGCCACTTCAGACCCATTGATGCTGAAGTGAAAGTCAGCGAATTTATTTAAATTTTGCTTTGAGCCAAACAGGATTAAGTCGGTTTTCTTTTCGTTCATTTTCAAAGAGTTGGCACAGAACCAAGACTGAAGCTCACAGATAGTGAGCTCCAGACGCAATTTGAGATCGGTAAGACCCGGCCTGTCAGGGATCGCGCAGTCAAGATGCATGGTGTCGTCAGCGTAGGAGATGAGGTTGCCATGCGTCAGATGGCCAGAGAGATCGTGTGTGAACAGAATGAACAGGATCGGACCGATGATCGAGCCCTGAGGCACACCGCACGCCATCGGCAGGTACACGCGTCCGCCCCGAACCACCTGCCGCCGGTCGCTCAGGTAGCTCCTGAACCAGGCCACGTCCAGCACACCATACCACGAGAGCTTGGTGAGGAGGACGTCGTGGTCGACGCTGTCGAACGCCTTCGACAAATCTGCCGTCGTTAACGACGATATGCGGCCGTTGTCGGTGTTGTTGACCAGGCGTTCGACAGCGGCGAGCACGGCGTCCTCCGTACAGTGGCGAGATCTGTAGGCAAACTGCGATGGGCTCAGCAGACAGTTTGATGTCAGGTAATGCGTGAGTTGGCTGCACACAACCTTCTCTAGAATCTTTGAGAGCACACTCAACAGTGATATCGGCCTGTTGTTGGAAGGTATCGTGGGGTCGCCTGACTTGGGAATTGGCACGACGCATGCTACCTTCCAACTGTCTGGAAAGACTTGGGTCCTAAGGGATAGGTTAACAAGATGTAAGAGATGAGGTCCGATCACAGGGAAACATTGTCGTACAGCTAAAAGAGGAACACCGTCTAGACCCACCGCTCGTGACCCGCTCATGCGCCCGATGCAGCGGGACAGTTCAGGCAGCGTTGCGGGCTGAAAGTGGAAGCCAGCCGCGCAGACGGTGGGAGGCCGCGGGTTGTCGCGGTTGGCGGCGACTGCGTCGCTCAGGTCACTGGCGATGCGCGGACCGACGGCAGCGAAGTGGCGGTTGAGCTCGTCGGCCATCGCCTCGGCCTCCTCTGGGGTTGCCGCCGATGCGCCTCCGGCTGACGTCGGGGCTACCGCAAACTTTTTAAATGTGGGCCAGAAGCTGCGGCTGCCGCCCGACGTCATCTCGTCGCACAGAAAGTCGCGTCTCGCGGCGATGAGGCGGCTCTTCACGTGGTTGCGAAGTCGGACGAAGTCAGCTTTGGCCTCGGGCGTGCGTAAGCGGCGCCACGTGTTGCGTGCACTGTCACGCTCTGACATAAGCGCCTGCAGGTCGTGATTGCCCACGAGCCAGGGGCAGTCCGGCTTGGTCACGCGCACCCTCCTGGTCGGACAGTGGCGGTCCATCACCACATTCCACTGGTCCATGAACAGGCGCACGCACTCGTTCACGTCGGTGGCGCCATCTACCTGGCTCCAGTTCGACGTGAGCAAGTCCAAACAGATGGCGTCCCAGTCGGCTCTCCTCCAGGCGCGGGTGGAGCGCCACTGAGGAGGTCGGCGCACTCTGCCGAGGCGCGCAGTGACGATGACTGGCTGGTGATCGCTGATGGTCTCGCTCAGGATGATGACGTCTGGAGCTGGATCTCGCTGGTCGGTGATGACATGGTCCAGCGCTGATGGTGTTGGCAGTAGGTGGGTGGGCTCGTTCACCAGCTGAACCATGTTCATCTCGGTGACGATGTCCATGTAACGGCGCGTGTTGGGAGCGTCAGCGTCCAGGGCGTTGAAATTGACGTCGCCTAGCAGGAACACGGGCTTGTTGGCGCAGAGGGCGGCGTGCAGCTGGTCCTGCAGCTGCTCCAGGCTGGCTTCCACCGGGCTGTCCGGCGGGCGGTAGACGACGCCCACCGTGGTCGGTCGGCCGCCGCGCCAGCTGGCTGTGGCCCACAGAGACTCCAGAGGTCCGTCTCCTGACGCGACGCTGGCGGTCTGACTGAGCTGGATCTCGTCTCGGTGGAGGATGCCGACGCCGCCACCACGGCGACCGACCCGGTCACGTCTAATGAGCCTGTAGCCAGGAAAGACGAGGAACTTGTCCAGAATTTGTGGGGAGAGCCAAGTCTCAGATAGGCAGAGCATGTCAAGGCCGTAGTCACTCAGAAGAAGGTTGATATCGTCTAGTTTGTTGGTGAGTGATCGGACGTTGAGGTGCCCAATCCTGACACTGGACGCGCCAGTAGTGCGGGCGTTCAGGATCCCGGTCGCAGCGCTGCCGGCAGCCGCTCCGCGGTCCGGGCGCGTGCCGTCCTCGCTCAGCGGGTCTCGCCGGCCGCCGGCGTCTGTCAGCCGGCTGGTCTGGCGCTGGGTCAGTCGTGCGGGCCGCGCCAGGCACCGGGCCGCGTCTCCGGACGCCAGGGCAGGAGGCGCAGTCCGCATCACTTCTGTGCTTGACCGCTCAGGCACTCTGCTCGCTGCGTGGACAGAGATCCGTCCACCGGCGCTGTGGGCGCTCCCAGGTGATAGGAGCGGCACCTCGACGGGCGCATGGTCGTAATCGGGGCGTGGTCGTGATCGTGACAGGTGGCTCTCCACACGACGGGAGCCCCCGCTCCCAGAGCCTCCCTGGCAGCCGTCGGCTGCCAGGCTCGGTCTGTCCCGGGTTTGGGCCGGTGAACTATCCCCTGTGCCAGGGGCGGGTCCAGGGCCCACCAGGGGATTAGAGCTCGGTCGTAGTCCTGGCGACGCTGATGTTCCGCGTTGCTTGCCCGGTGTCGACGCGCTTGGACTATCCGACCGGCTCTTCTCCCCCGGCAGTGCCGCCTTACTCCGCCTCTGTCCGCTCCTTGGACGGCGGGCGGGTGATGTATGGTTGACAGTTCCGCCATGGGGGCTGGGTCCGGCGGGGACCCGGCTCGGTCTGGCGGCGCGTCGGCGACGACGGTGGAGAGTGGAGCGGTATAAGTCGAGGCGTCAAGGTGATTGGTGCGTAGGTCTCTGCGGAAACCGGTAGACTGCCGGACAGTCCAGCGTGGGCCATGGCTATGGCTATTCAAAATACTGGACGAGTAAAATAACTATGAATGCTACGAAAAGAGGCACGAAAAATCACTTATAATATAACGGCAGATAGTACCATGACAACCCGCGCTGATTAGCGTTTGCGCTGCCACGCCTTCCAGCGACTGGATGTTCGCAGAGAGCCGGATAGACGAGACCTCGCACGGATAACAACCTAACCTGCGGCTGACGCCTCCGCCAGCA
Source organism: Chirona hameri (assembly GCA_036785665.1). Taxonomy (NCBI): domain Eukaryota; kingdom Metazoa; phylum Arthropoda; class Thecostraca; order Balanomorpha; family Balanidae; genus Chirona; species Chirona hameri. The sequence goes on from JAXIVJ010017275.1 coordinate 14,124, forward strand.
CGCGGGTAGCAACCAACCCGGGCGCATATTTCCCAAGTGTATACAGCTGGTAGCCATTCCCTACTCGTCAGCCAATAGCGTACGGAGTTGACGGTCGATGACGTCACAGCTGGCCCAATAGGAGCTGACTGGTGCTTGGCACAGTGGTGTATCCAGCAAAAGTGTGGCTAGGGATAGGTCGCATCAAAACCCTTCACTGCCAGACTGTAAAGTATAGCATTTTCGACGAGATCTCGTCGGTGCGAGCCCGTCCTGGCTGGTGCGGATTTGGAGAAGCTGGTGCGGATTTGGTGCGGTGCGGTGCGGTGCGGTGCGGTGCGGTGCGGTGCGGTGCGGTGCGGTGGGGGGGGGGGGGGTTGCGGATTTGGCCAAGTGTGGTGCGGACTGGTAATGGTGCGGTACCTACTACCTATGCTGTGCTGCGGCAACAGTCGCCAGTCTGCACCGCCATGCACGATAATAAAGATATATCTAAAATCACCGTGTTTTTATTAGCATTGCTGTCACACAACTGACTATTTACTGCTAAAATGTAAACGTTTATGGAATACAAAAGCTCATTTCTGGATTTTTCTACAAAAATGTCTCATTAGATGGGAAAATGTTTCATATTTAACGCAAAAGTCTCTAAAGCATTTCCGAAAATCTCTCGTTCATTATCTGATTTGTAAATGTTGGCCGAAAATACAAATTGGCGGTAAATTGCGAGACGATTACGGCGAGATCTTCTGTGATGTGGATGGTATGCTTCAACTTTGGAGGCTCTGTTTCACTTCAGCGCCCTTTTCACTGGCTTTGCAGCGGATTCCTTGACCGATTTTCGTCCCGCATTTCCTCGTCTGCAGTTTTTCGTCCGCACATAATTTCGTGGCGCATTTTTCGTCTCGCATTTCTTCGTTTCCGCAATTTTTCGTCCCGCATTTCTTCGAATCCGCAAAACTTCGTCTGCGCAAATATTCGTTTCGCAGATCTTCGTCAGCGCTAATCTTCGTCTCGCATTTCTTCGTTCGCAAATATTCGTCTCGCATTTCTTCGTCCACAAATATTCGTCTGCGCAATTCTTCGTCTACGCAACTTTTCGTCTACGCAACTTTTCGTCTGTGAGGTATCCGGACATATTTTCGTCTCGCATTTTTTCGTCCGCAATGCTTCGTCTCACATTTTTCTTTTCCGCAAATGTTCTGCCGGCATTGCGTAGAATCCTCAAAACAAATCGTCTCGGTCGCTGAATTTTCCGTCCGTTAGTCGTCTTGCATTTCTTCGTCTGAAAATTTTCGTCCGCAACTTTTCGCCCGCCCATTGCTTTCACAAGTTTTCATTTTCACTATTCTTTGTCAGCAACGTTGCTTTTCTTCGTCCACAAATATTCGTCTGCGCAATTCTTCGTCTACGCAACTTTTCGTCTCTGCAGCAACGTTGTCAGCAACGTTGCTGAGTGAATGTTGACAACAAATAGTGAAAATGAAAATATGCGAAATCATATATATTTTGCAATATGGGATTTATATAAATCATATATAAATCCCATATTGCAATATATGGGATTTCAATATAATCCCATATATTGCATTTTGGTCCAATATATGGGACAAGATGTATAGTTGCATCACTCATCTGCGGATCGGCTTTCTGAAGCCATTGGATCGAATCGATGATTATCCATAAACGTAGCTAGATGAAACTTTCCCTAACAGCTTCGGAGTTGTTTAAATTTATGAAGTTAAAGTTGAGCCAGAATGTAGCTCGGTAGTAACGAAATTAGCTAGTTGCGTTTAATTGCATGTTCAATAGCTTTTGAAGTCAAAACACAAGGAACTTCCTTTGCTCTCACATTTACAAAATTCAGTTTTAATTACTGAACGGTGCTACGGTAATTTAATTACTGCTACGGTTTTACTGATAATTGCTGATAAAAATTACTGCTTATTACTGAACAGTGAACAATTACAATTTTGGTGGCACCAGCGCAAGTGTCTGTGGCCGAGTGGTTTGGGGGCGCTTGCAGGAGCGTTTTGGCTGATTGAAAGGTCACTGGTTCGAGTCTAGCTGCCGCACTCCACTTTTTCAATCTGCGATTATCAATTAATTACTCGCATTATCGCTGGTTATTTTATATTCAGGAAAATAAAAACAGCTTACAAGTTGCTTTGGTATTCCCAAGGCTAGAGTTGTCACTGTACAGTGTACACTAGTGATGTAAATCGGAGTCAAAATTTTTGGACGTCCAAAAATAGTCCGATTTCGATCTGGACTTCGGTCGGTCAGCCACATATATTTTGGACAATTTTCGGTCAAAGCACAATTCACACATTTTCCTACCTTACAGGTCGTTACACCATACAGGCAGTTAATTGGATGACCTGATGTTTTCTAGCAAAGTGTGGTATGATTGATGTATTTAAATCGGAAATTGAATGCAAGATGATGTGATGGCAATGGGGTGCGGAGTGGATCGGAGCAACAAAAAGACATGAAATAAAGTAAAAACATCACTAATTGTTATGTATAGGATGTTTTAAAAATGAACTATTTTCGGACTCTTGGACTCATCGGACACTTTTCGCTCAACATTGTCATATTTGATCGGACTTTGGTTCGGCCATGATTTGGAAAATTTCCGAATCTTACACCACTACATAGTGTACACGGTCTCCGTTAGGTATAGGCTCGCTTGCCGCGCCGCCAGCTGGCAGGCGAGGGCGTGGCTTGGCAGCGGCGAACCGTGACGTATATCCTGGTGGATGACGTCAGCGCGCCAGGCTCGCGCTGATTGGCCGACGAGTAGGGAATGGCCACTAGCTTTATACACTTGGAAAATGAAAAGCGACCCGGGCCGCCGCCTCCACCGCCACGCGGATAGCAACCAACTCAACCGGGCCGTCACTACCCCGCGAGGGGAAGACACTGGGCAACAAGCCAGGGAATGTATCGTGGCGTAGCGCGTGGCAGGGTGCGTCAGTCAAGCATGAAAATATGGGTGAAGACAGACGCACATTTAGTGCGATTTTTTCCTTTCTCTCACTTGCAGCGCCGTGCCGTTGCATCAGATTTCTAGATGAAAAATAACTCATCTGCGTGGGAAACTTACATCAGCTTTGGAACGGCACAGTTCCGATGTGAGCGTTGGAAGACGACAGCGAAAAGCAGGCCGATATGGCTGAGCGCTCAGTTGAACTTTGAAGTTAAGCGGCAACTGTGTGATGATTGAGTCGCAGGGTCGCAATATTTTTGCGACTGTATTTATATTTTCTCTCGGGTAGAGTTCTGGTTCTGCACGCTGGCTTATGGTTGAATTTTCCACTCTTTATACTTATTTTTCTGGACTGGACCTTCGTTTTTGTCCCGTGATTGTGGTCGGGAGCAGCGGCCGCCATCGGTTCCAACCACACGGCTGCGCCTCCGCAGTCGCTGGGAATCAATGTCACGGCCCTAAGAACTGTTTTCGGATGGCTCTGCCGTGCTCTGCTGACGGGTCGTCTGTACTGCCGGTCCCAGGAGGCATGTGCGCTTCCGTCGGCGGCGGGAGAACGTATACAGGCTGTACGAAACGCTGAGCTATATTGTTCAGCCTTTCGTGAGGGGGCCATGTTGACCGTGCTTTGACGCTGGCCCTGTGTGTTGCCAGCGTGGCAGAGGAGAATGCACGATCCTGTGCCGTCACAAGTCTGTACGGTCTTCTGATGTCAGAGGCCTTTCGTGGCGGTTCAATAGTTTATTCTCGGCCAAAATCGCCGGATGTAACACTCTCCGGTGAACGGTTTTAGACCGACCGCCGGGTGAATAGGTAGAAAAAGAAAACTGATCAGTTGTCAGTGGTAGTCTGACACACTGCCAGCCTCTGCCGCCGGCGACGCTGACCACCGGTCACGCCGTCAGCCGGTCAGCCAGCGTCAGGGCGCAGCGACCTTGACGGAGGCCTGCGGCTCCCCGAGAGGCACAGTGGTGAAGGGGAAGGGTGATGCGTACAAGTCTGAGTACCACCACCGGCGGTCACTGCTCCCAAAGGGACACGGTAATGACGCGAGAGGGAGGGTGATGACGGATGAATAACACACCCGCCGGCGGTATGGAGTACCCGGCTAATGGTAACGGAGGGAGGGACTGGTGTGTGGCACGACCTTTCGCCCTAGAAATAGCCCGGCTCCACGGCGGGCGGCGCACGGGGGATGGTAACACGCACAGCCAGCTCTCCTGGCTCCGAGAGGTGGTTTTATATCTATCTATAATCTATTATCTAGCTATCTATCTATCTGTATATCTGTATATTAGGCCGTTTAACCCTCGCCCTACGGGGTCCTAAAACGACCCCCCGAGGTTTTTCTTGCATAACTTTTCAGGCATGCGGCGCATCTTGCTGAAATTTTTAGTAGCCAAGTTTATAACAATTATACGTATGCTGTACAAATTTCATTGAAATTGGTGAGAAATTTGGGAAATAATGGTGGAAAACGATAAATGTTTGAAAAATCGTAGAAAACAGAGTTTTGAAGCAAATTGCAAACGCAAATAAACAAAGATATAAAATGTCATTTTCTTTAAAATGGCGATCTCGGATTTTTGCAATTTTGGGTTTTTGACCCCCAAAATGAACAAAAACTGATTTTTTGGGAAAATCACCACAAAATCAAAATTTTCAAAGATGTTAAAAAAAACGGAATATATGTGAGAGAACTGAGTATGGGCAATCCTCAAACCAAATTTCAAAGAAATATCTCTATGTTTGACTGAGTGATGGCTCTCAAGTGTAAGAAATTCATGACGTCATTTTTGTAATAACTTTTGTGACTTTTTTACCAGATACGAATAAATAATTACCTTTTCTGTATTTCTGAAACAAAATTGGTCTAGGAACATGCCTTTTTATTTACATTTATCAATTTCTCATTTTGAGGTTTTCTGAGAGAGCAAAATCGCTGTTCTGTATGTGGTCGATCGAGGTCATTCACTTGACCTGGAAGGTCACTCGTTAACTCGAAACCTAAAAATTGCATATCGTTAGATTCCAAACATGACGGGCAACATGTTGGTTCTTACCGCGTTGCTCTATGTTGCTTGGTTTGGACGTTAACAAGGGAGGGGGGGGGGTCTTTTATTGGACCCCGCGTAGGGCGAAGGTGAAAAAAACTCCCGTAGGGCGAGGGTTAAAAAAATTGAAGTTTGAAATTATAATGGAATCATCTATCGTTTGGTGACGCTTGATGATCAGTCCCTAATTATATAATTTCAATCAAATCGAAGCATATTTAGGGGCCCCGCAAGTCCGTCAAAGTTTCATCTATGTAACCGGCCAGTGCCTCGTTCGAATGGTTGGCAATTCATACAATTGTTTTTCAGCAGCAAATAAGCGTGTTTTTGGAACACCTGAAACTTCAGATCACAGAATGTAGTGGAACAACATATTTGTTTGCCAAAATAGGCAGGTAAATTCAACTAAATATACCCAATCCCATACAAGGGCGTAGGCAAGGGGGGGGGGGCATGCCCCCACCACCACCGAGGCAGGCGGGCCCCTCTGGCGACCGAGCAAGGAGCCCCTGGGGTCGAATGCCGCAGCGTTTTTTTTTTGTATGGTGTCAGGTGCCCGCAAAGCGCCTCACGTCGCATAAAAGAACGCCCACGAACCTACAAAATCGTAACACTGATAAAAGGGCTCTAGCCAGTGTGGAGAGGGCCCTCTACCAGCTTTTAAAGGGCCCTGTCAATCTGCAGATGGCCCCTGCTGGCATTTAGAGGGCCCTGTCGGTTGTAGAGGGCCCTCTGCCGGCCTTTATAGAACCCTGCCGACCTGTAGAGGGTCCCTGCCGATCTGGAGAGGGCCCTCTGCCGGCCTTTAGAGGACCCTGCTGATCTGTAGGTCGGCCTGCCAATCTGTAGAGGGCCTCTGCTGGCCTTTATAGGGTCATGCCAATCTGTAGAGGGCCCTATGCCGGCCTTTAGATGACCCTGCCAGCATGTAGAGGGGCCTCTTCGAGCCTTTAGGGGCCCTGTTGATCTGCAGAGGGCCCCGGCCATCTGCCGACCTTTAGATGGCCCGTCCGGCCTTTAGAGGGCCCTGCCGGCCTTTAGATGACCCTGCCAGCATGTAGAGGGGCCTCTTCGAGCCTTTAGGGGCCCTGTTGATCTGAAGAGTGCCCCAGCCAATCTATAAAGGGCTCTCTGCCGACCTTTAGATGGCCCGCCCGGCCTTTAGAGGGCCCTGCCGGCCTTTAGAGGGCCCTTGCGGCCTCTGCCGACATTTAGAGGGCCCTGCCGACCTGTAGAGGGCCCTCTTCCAGCCTTTAGGGGCCTTGTCGATCTGCAGAGTGTCCTAGTAAATCTGTAGAGGGCCCTCTGCTGGCCTTTGAGGGCCCTGCCGATCTGTAGAGGGCCCTTTGCCGGCCTTTAGAGGCCCTGCCAGCATGCAGAGCGCCCTGCCGACCTGTAGAGGGCACTCTTCCAGCCTTTAGGGGCCCTGTCGATCTTCAGAGTACACAGCCAATCTATAGAGGGCTCTCTGCCGGCCTTTAGATGACCCTGCCGGCCTGTAGAGGTCCCTGTCTGCCTTTAGGGGGCCCTTCCGGCCTTTAGAGGGCCCTGTCTGTATTTAGAGGGCCCTGTCGGCCTTTAGAGGCCTCTGTCGGTTTTGAGAGGGCCCTGCCGGCCTTTAGAGGGCCCTGTCGATCTGTAGATCGCCCTGCCAATCTGCAGAGGGCCTCTACCGGCATTTAGAGTGCCCTGCCGACCTGTAGAGGGCCCTGTCGACCTGTAGAGGGTCCTGCCGACCTGAAGAGGGCCCTGCCGACCTGTAGAGGACCCTCTTCCAGCCTTTAGGGGCCCTGTCGATCTGCAGTGTCCCAGCAAATTTGTAGAGGGCCCTCTGCTGGCCTTTAGAGGGCCCTGCCGATCTGTAGAGGGCCCTCTGTCGGCCTTAAGAGGGCCCTGCCGACCTGCAGATGGCCATCTGCCGGCGTTTAGAGGCCCCTGCCGATCTGTAGAGGGCATCTGCTGTCCTTTAGAGGGTCATGTGGTGGTAGAGGTGGTCTGCCGGTCGAGCGCCGGTGAGGCTCAAAGTCTGTTTTTTTCAGCCAGTCAAAGTTGTCATTGTTTTTCAGTGTATGCTAGTAACGTCTGAGCGGAGTGCAATACTTTGACAATGTACGAGTATTAAAGGGACACTCCTACCTTCCCAAAAGTTGTAAAATATACGCCGCTTGTGGTGCAAAATATGAAGTAATTGCTGCCGAACACGATTATGACATTTGTTTCTCGCAACCAGTGTGCGATTTCATAAAAAGTTAAGTTTTAATATTTGTGTTGATGACGTCACATTGAGCTCTAGAGAGCTATACAGACATCATTTACATTTACGCTGCCAAAGTATGGCACAATTATTTCGAGACAATTCTGGCGCTTTGAATACAAAACAAACCAACTACCAAACCATTTGAAACACGCAAAGATCTCCAAGTCTAGCCTTAAAACAAATCGACTCTCATCACCATTTGGTAAAGAGATGTGACGTCATCGGCTTTAGACCCCTATTCAAATACACGTGGGGTTTATTCGTTACAATTGTCAAGACCAAGCTCGAATTTCTTTTTGCTTACACCTATGTGGTTCTTTTAACTGGTACCCTACTTAATTTCAATGCAAATCCAGCAACATGGCTATCTCAACTCAAAACTAATGTTAAGGTGGGAGTGTCCCTTTAACCCGGCATTGGCTGGGGTCTCAGGGGAACGTCATTGGCTGCGGGGGGCGTTTTTCGCCCCCCCCCCCCCCGGTTATCTTCCGAACCAATAACCGCAGCGTCGACCTGCAGAGGTGGCCCAAGTTCTCGTCTGGACACACATCCGGACAAACACGTTTGCCCGTACTTTCCTGAGCGACCCCCCAATGGAAATCTTCGAATTATGAAAAACATGTAAACATGTTTCTCATCCTTCTACGATTTTGAATTAGAAGCGCATTGACGAGACAAACACGATGGCGTAAAACATTAGTGCCTTATCTTCATTAGGTAAAAGGTTATTTGAGAAAAACTGCTTTGTTGACATATGATGACTTCTGGAACCTAAAATGTTGACCTGAGCTCAAATTTGAGGACTTAAATGGGATTGCATATTACAAAAGCTTTCAATTGCTTTTTTCGTTTGTTCCTAGCTATAATAGCTCCCGAGATGTTTAGGGGTTTCTGGAGAGAAGTCCTAAAACTGGAAAATCTGACCTTTGATGACCTCTGGTGACCTCAATATTGACCTGACCTAACAAAAGACAGATATACCTTCGATAGAGCTTGTCTCGAGCTATCTAACGCCGTTTTCCGCTTGTCGCTACGTTGCGTAGTTTTATATATCTTAGGGGGCAGAATCTGCCCCCCCCCCCCCCCCCTCCCCCTCCCCCTCTTCAGGGCGTGTAATTATCAGAGGCCCTCCAGGGCGCGTGTTAAGATATAACTATCGTGTTGTAGAAGCCCCTCGGTATTACAATGTGGTGTATTTTTTTCAAGAAAATTTCTAAGCAAACTGTATCCAAAGCTTTCTGTAAATCAAGATATAAGGAGCATGTTATTTCGTTATTTTGTAGAGATTGTGTAACTTCATCGTGCATGTGCACAATCGGCATGTGCGTACCTACTGTGTTGTTTCCTTAATCCGAATTGAAAAAGATTCAGGATATTATTTTGATTAACCCGCGCCCCGCTGGAGGTAGTAGAATCTGCCCCCCACCCCTCCCTGATTTTCTCAATCACTTGAAAACAATGATAGATATCAACGTCAACCTTTCAGTACCTTATGCTGCATTAATTATACGTCAAGGTGCCAAACTTTTTATATATATATATATATATATATATATATATATATATATATATATATATATATATATATATATATATATATATATATAATCTATATCTATTGATATGACGTCATCAACCCAAACCAGCTGGACGACGCCAGCAACACTCAACATAGGGTTTCAGAACCCTATGTCGGACCCCGAATTAGCCCACTACCTGACAGGAAAGATAAATAGGATAATAGGGATAGGGTAGGATAGGATTTACCTGCATTGTCGTGTTCGTCTGTTGTCATGTATATTGTATATGCTTCTACATTGTTCTTGACATATTGAACCTTGACATTTATAAAATAATGATTATATCAACAACAACAAAAAACGTCTTATCACAACATTTCAATGAAAATGGTGCAGCACTTTGGGAGATAATGACGTTTTAATCACGTTATGTCAAGCCATTTTTGGTGGAAAAACAAGACATGTTTGAAAAATCGTAGAAAATCGAGTTTTGAAGCAAATTGCAAATAAAAAACGCCGAAAGAAAGGAAATGACATTATATTGAATATGGCTATCGGCGGATTTCCGAAATTTTGAGTTTTTGACTCCCACAATTAAATATATATTTTTTCGTTGTCGAAAGTTATTTGTCGTTTTACAACATGCAACATACTGTACTGTTTGAATTATGTGGGCCCCCTGGCTACGAGGGCCCCTCTGATCCCATCCCCCTCCCTGGGAGAAATTCTCCCTACGCCCCTGATCCCATATTCAAGCATTGCCATGACCTGTCTGCAAAGCATCGACACTAAATTCGACCTGCAGAGGAATGTATTCTGCTTCCCGATTGCTGGCTTTATTTGTGCATTCTGCAACCTAAACACACGCGACAAAACATAGCAAGTAACATAGGTGCGGTACGTTCAGTTTGGGTTCAGGGGTGGACACGGCTGTAGGCCACGATGATCTGCAGCAAATACTGTTGTTTTTCGAACACGTTCTTGATCAGGGTGGTTTAGCAATGTTTACGTTTTCCGATTCCTGGCTTCATTTGTGCATTGAACAAGGTAGAAGTACGCGACAAAACATGGGAAGTAACATAAGTAAGCAGGTTACGGGCGGGGTTCCGTTGATACAATTTTACACATGCGTATACCGCATTGTACAATGTACATTTACAGTTCAGGCCGGCTTCAGGCCGAGTTCAGGGGTTGAACCGGCGATGGGCCTCGACGACCTGCAGCAAATACTGCTTTTCGGCCTCGTTCTTAGTCGGGGCGTTGTTGAAGTCCGAGATAAGCTTGATCCCGCGTTCCGCTCCATCGTTTACGACTTTGTGCTTCTGAACCAGCGCCGGAGCCCGTTGGTAGGATTCGTCGTGCGCCCCCTGGTTGGCGGGTACGGCGAGGAAGGACATCAGGAGTTGCAGTGCCTCTAGCGTCTCGCGGGACCCGCTGGAGACGAGTTGTTGAACTTGGACGTCTTCAATATCGGAGGGAGCCGCCCACTTCTTCCGCCCCAGATCTGGCCTCTCCTCAAGACTCGTCGCGACTTCCGTCTTCTGGTCGAGGGACAGCTGCTCGCTGAAGAGCGACAGCCCGGCAAGATGTGTCCCTAGATACCACAGGTGTCGTCGGAATGTCTTGACGACAGCGTCTGAGATGGCAGGGTTGATGGCGCGATAGGAAGTGACGTTACGGAGGAGGGAGAGGTCGTTGACTGCGGCGTCGTCAGCGTTGGGGCCTCGAACCATGCTCTGGCGTGCACGGTGCACACAAACAGGACGAGTGCCCGCAGTCCCTCCTCCTCGCACCGCGAGAGAGCTGGAACTGGTGCTGAAGAGGACGGTCTTGACCGTGTTCAGTGCTGTCGCCATCCACCGTGCATCGTGGATCGCGCCCGGTCGCCGGAAAGTATCCGGGACTTTATCCGGGACTTTATCCGGGACTTTATCCGGGACTTTATCCGGGACTTTATCCGGGACTTGGCCGGTGGCCACCGCCAGCACCAACTGAGCGAACTCCCGGCAGTCGTCCCGCGCTCCTCCCGCCGCCTTCAGCACACATCTCCCATCGCCGCGCGCTACTCTTCCAGC
>JAXIVJ010017276.1:0-26584 GCA_036785665.1 Chirona hameri
TATCCCCTGCTCCGCCCTCTCACCACCCTGTCGTATCCTCTGCTCTGCCCTCTCCCCACCCATGCGTATCCGCTGTTCTGCTCTCTCTCTCCACCCTGTCGTATCCCCTGCTCTGCCCTCTCACCACCCTGTCGTATCCCCTGCTCTGCCCTCTCACCACCCTGTCGTATCCCCTGCTCTGCCCTCTCCCCAGTATCCCCTGCTCTGCCCTCTCACCACCCTGTCGTATCCCCTGCTCTGCCCTCTCCCCACCCTGCGTATCCCCTGTTCTGCCCTCTCTTCACCCTGTCGTATCCCCTGCGCTGCCCTCAGCCCACCCTGTCGTATCCCCTGCTCTGCCCTCTCACCACCCTGTCGTATCCCCTGCTCTGCCCTCAGCCCACCCTGTCGTATCCCCTGCTCTGCCTTCTCACCACCCTGTCGTATCTCCTGCTCTTCCCTATCACCACCCTGTCGTATCCCCTGCTCTGCCCTCCCCCCACCCTGTCATATCCCCTTCTCTGCCCTCTCCACACCCTGTGGTATCCCCTGCTCTGCCCTCTCACCACCCTGTCGTATCCCCTGCTCTGCCCTCTCACCACCCTGTCGTATCCCCTGCTCTGCCCTCTCCCCAGTATCCCCTGCTCTGCCCTCTCACCACCCTGTCGTATCCCCTGCTCTGCCCTCTCCCCACCCTGCGTATCCCCTGTTCTGCCATCTCTCCACCCTGTCGTATCCCCTGCTCTGCCCTCTCACCACCCTGTCGTATCCCCTGCTCTGCCCTCTCACAATCCTGTCGTATCCCCTGCTCTGCCCTCTCCCCAGTATCTCCTGCTCTGCCATCTCCCCACCCTGTCGTATCCCCTGCTCTGCCCTCTCACAATCCTGTCGTATCCCCTGCTCTGCCCTCTCCCCAGTATCCCCTGCTCTGCCATCTCCCCACCCTGTCGTATCCCCTGATCTGCCCTCTCCCCAGTATCCCCTGCTCTGCCCTCTCCCCACCCTGTCTTATCTTTTGCTCTGCCCTCTCCCCAGTATCCCCTGATCTGGCCTCAGCCCACCCTGTCGTATCCCCTGCTCTGCCCTCAGCCCACCCTGTCGTATCCCCTGATCAGCCCTTCCACCCCCCCTGTCGTATCCCCTGCTCTGCCCTCAGCCCACCCTGTCGTATCCCCTGCTCTGCCCTCTCACCACCCTGTCGTATCCCCTGCTCTGCCCTCTCACAATCCTGTCGTATCCCCTGCTCTGCCCTCTCCCCAGTATCCCCTGCTCTGCCATCTCCCCACCCTGTCGTATCCCCTGCTCTGCCCTCTCACAATCCTGTCGTATCCCCTGCTCTGCCCTCTCCCCAGTATCCCCTGCTCTGCCATCTCCCACCCTGTCGTATCCCCTGATCTGCCCTCTCCCCAGTATCCCCTGCTCTGCCCTCTCCCCACCCTGTCTTATCTTTTGCTCTGCCCTCTCCCCAGTATCCCCTGATCTGCCCTCAGCCCACCCTGTCGTATCCCCTGCTCTGCCCTCAGCCCACCCTGTCGTATCCCCTGATCTGCCCTTCCACCCCCCCCCCCTGTCGTATCCCCTGTTCTGCCCTCAGCCCACCCTGTCGTATCCCCTGTTCTGCCCTCTCACCACCCTGTCGTATCTCTTGCTCTGCTCTCAGCCCACCCTGTCGTATCCACTGCTCTGCCCTCTCACCACCCTGTAGTATCCCCTGCTCTGCCCTAAGCCCACCCTCTCGTATTCCCTGCTCTGCCCTCTCACCACCCTGTCGTATCCCCTGCTCTGCCCTCAGCCCACCCTGTCGTATCCCCTGATCTGCCCTCTCCCCAGTATCCCCTGCTCTGCCCTCTCCCCACCCTGTCGTATCCCCTGCTCTGCCCTCTCCCCAGTATCCCCTGCTCTGCCCTCTCCCCACCCTGTCGTATCCCCTGCTCCGCCCTCTCCCCACCCTGTGGTATCCCCCTGCTCTGCCCTCTCCCCAGTATCCCCTGCTCTCCCCTCTCACCACCCTGTCGTATCCCCTGCTCTGCCCTCTCCCAACCCTGTCGTATCCCCTGCTCTGCCCTCTCACCACCCTGTCGTATCCCCTGCTCTGCCCTCTCCCCACCCTGTCGTATCCCATGCTCTGCCCGCTCCCCAGTCTCCCCTGCTCTGCCCTCTCACCACCCTGTCGTATCCCCTTATCAGCCCTCAGCCCACACTGTCGTATCCCCTGATCTGCCCTCAGCCCACCCTGTCGTATGCCCTGCTCTGCCCTCTCCCCACCCTGTCGTATCCCCTGCTCTGCCCTCTCCCCACCCTGTCGTATCCCCTACTCTGCCCTCTCACCACCCTGTCGTATCCCCTGCTCCGCCCTCTCCCCACCCTGTCGTATCCCCTGCTCTGCCCTCTCCCCAGTATCCCCTGATCTGCCCTCTCCCCACCCTGTCGTATCCCCTGCTTCGCCCTCTCCCCACCCTGTCGTATCCCCTGTTCTGCCCTCTCCCCAGTAGCCTCTGCTCTGCCCTCTCACCACCCTGTCGTATCCCCTGCTCTGCCCTCTCCCCACTCTGTCGTATCCCCTGCTCCGCCCTCTCCCCACCCTGTCGTATCCCCTGCTCTGCCCTCTCCCTAGTATCCCCTGCTCTGCCCTCTCACCACCCTGTCGTATCCCCTGCTCTGCCCTCTCACCACCCTGTCGTATCCCCTGCTCTGCCCTCTCACCACCCTGTCGTATCCCCTGCTCTGCCCTCTCCCCACCCTGTCGTATCCCCTGCTCTTCCCTCTGCCCACCCTGCGTATCCCCTGTTCTGCCCTCTCTCCACCCTGTCGTATCCCCTGCTCTGCCCTCTCACCACCCTGTCGTATCCCCTGCTCTGCCCTCTCACAATCCTGTCGTATCCCCTGCTCTGCCCTCTCCCCAGTATCCCCTGCTCTGCCATCTCCCCACCCTGTCGTATCCCCTGCTCTGCCCTCTCACAATCCTGTCGTATCCACTGCTCTGCCCTCTCCCCAGTATCCCCTGCTCTGCCATCTCCCCACCCTGTCGTATCCCCTGATCTGCCCTCTCCCCAGTATCCCCTGCTCTGCCCTCTCCCCACCCTGTCTTATCTTTTGCTCTGCCCTCTCCCCAGTAATCCCTGATCTGCCCTCAGCCCACCCTGTCGTATCCCCTGCTCTGCCCTCAGCCCACCCTGTCGTATCCCCTGATCTGCCCTTCCACCCCCCCCCCCCTGTCGTATCCCCTGCTCTGCCCTCAGCCCACCCTGTCGTATCCCCTGCTCTGCCCTCTCACCACCCTGTCGTATCTCCTGCTCTGCCCTCAGCCCACCCTGTCGTATCCACTGCTCTGCCCTCTCACCACCCTGTAGTATCCCCTGCTCTGCCCTAAGCCCACCCTGTCGTGTTCCCTGCTCTGCCCTCTCACCACCCTGTCGTATCCCCTGCTCTGCCCTCAGCCCACCCTGTCGTATCCCCTGATCTGCCCTCTCCCCAGTATCCCCTGCTCTGCCCTCTCCCCACCCTGTCGTATCCCTTGCTCTGCCCTCTCACCACCCTGTCGTATCCCCTGATCTGCCCTCTCCCCACCCTGTCGTATCCCCTGATCTGCCCTCTCCCCACCCTGTCGTATCCCCTGATCTGCCCTCTCCCCACCCTGTCGTATCCCCTGCTCTGCCCTCTCTCCACCCTGTTGTATCCCCTGCTCTGCCCTCTCCCCACACTGTCGTATCCCCTGCTCTCCCCTCAGCCCACCCTGTCGTATCCCCTGCTCTGCCCTCTCCCCACCCTGTCGTTCCCTTGCTCTGCCCTCTCCCCACACTGTCGTATCCCCTGATCTGCCCTCTCACCACCCTGTCGTATACCCTGTTCTGCCCTCTCCCCACCCTGTCGTATCCCTTGCTCTGCCCTCTCCCCAGTCTCCCCTGCTCTGCCCTCTCACCACCCTGTCGTATCCCCTTATCAGCCCTCAGCCCACACTGTCGTATCCCCTGATCTGCCCTCAGCCCACCCTGTCGTATCCCCTGCTCTGCCCTCAGCCCACCCTGTTGTATCCCCTGCTCTGCCCTCTCCCAACCCTGTCGTATCCCCTGCTCTGCCCTCTCACCACCCTGTCGTATCCCCTGCTCTGCCCTCTCCCCACCCTGTCGTATCCCATGCTCTGCCCTCTCCCCAGTCTCCCCTGATCTGCCCTCTCACCACCCTGTCGTATCCCCTTATCAGCCCTCAGCCCACACTGTCGTATCCCCTGATCTGCCCTCAGCCCACCCTGTCGTATCCCCTTCTCTGCCCTCTCCCCACCCTGTCGTATCCCCTGCTCTGCCCTCTCCTTTCTGTCGTATCCCCTGCTCTGCCCACTCACCACCCTGTCGTATCTCCTGCTCCGCCCTCTCCCCACCCTGTCGTATCCCCTGCTCTGCCCTCTCCACAGTATCCCCTGCTCTGCCCTCTCCCCACCCTGTCGTATCCCCTGCTCCGCCCTCTCCCCACCCTGTCGTATCCCCCTGTTCTGCCCTCTCCCCAGTATCCCCTGCTCTGCCCTCTCACCACCCTGTCGTATCCCCTGCTCTGCCCTCTCACCACCCTGTCGTATCCCCTGCTCTGCCCTCTCACCACCCTGTCGTATCCCCTGCTCTGCCCTCTCCCCACCCATTCGTATCCCCTTATCAGCCCTCAGCCCACACTATCGTAGCCCCTGATCTGCCCTCAGCCCACCCTGTCGTATCCCCTGCTCCGCCCTCTCCCCAGTCTCCCCTGCTCTGCCCTCTCACCACCCTATCGTATCCCCTTATCAGCCCTCAGCCCACACTGTCGTATCCCCTGATCTGCCCTCAGCCCACCCTGTCGTATCTCCTGCTCTGCCCTCTCCCCACCCTGTCGTATCCCCTGCTCTGCCCTCTCCCCACCCTGTCGTATCCCCTTATCAGCCCTCAGCCCACACTGTCGTATCCCCTGATCTGCCCTCAGCCCACCCTGTCGTATCCCCTGCTCTGCCCTCAGCCCACCCTGTTGTATCCCCTGCTCTGCCCTCTCCCAACCCTGTCGTATCCCCTGCTCTGCCCTCTCACCACCCTGTCGTATCCCATGCTCTGCTCTCTCCCCAGTCTCCCCTGCTCTGCCCTCTCCCCACCCTGTCGTATCCCCTGATCTGCCCTCTCCCCACCCTGTCGTATCCCCTGCTCTGCCCTCTCCCCACCCTGTCGTATCCCCTGCTCTTCCCTCTCCCCACCCTGCGTATCCCCTGTTCTGCCCTCTCTCCACCCTGTCGTATCCCCTGCTCTGCCCTCTCACCACCCTGTCGTATCCCCTGCTCTGCCCTCTCACAATCCTGTCGTATCCCCTGCTCTGCCCTCTCCCCAGTATCCCCTGCTCTGCCATCTCCCCACCCTGTCGTATCCCCTGCTCTGCCCTCTCACAATCCTGTCGTATCCACTGCTCTGCTCTCTCCCCAGTATCCCCTGCTCTGCCATCTCCCCACCCTGTCGTATCCCCTGATCTGCCCTCTCCCCAGTATCCCCTGCTCTGCCCTCTCCCCACCCTGTCTTATCTTTTGCTCTGCCCTCTCCCCAGTAATCCCTGATCTGCCCTCAGCCCACCCTGTCGTATCCCCTGCTCTGCCCTCAGCCCACCCTGTCGTATCCCCTGATCTGCCCTTCCACCCCCCCCCCCTGTCGTATCCCCTGCTCTGCCCTCTCACCACCCTGTCGTATCCCCTGCTCTGCCCTCTCACCACCCTGTCGTATCCCCTGCTCTGCCCTCTCACCACCCTGTCGTATCCCCTGCTCTGCCCTCTCCCCAGTATCTCCTGCTCTGCCCTCTTACCACCCTGTCGTATCCCCTGCTCTGCCCTCTCCCCACCCTGCGTATCCCATGTTCTGCCCTCTCTCCACCCTGTCGTATCCCCTGCTCTGCCCTCTCACCACCCTGTCGTATCCCCTGCTCTGCCCTCTCACAATCCTGTCGTATCCCCTGCTCTGCCCTCTCCCCAGTATCCCCTGCTCTGCCATCTCCCCACCCTGTCGTATCCCCTGATCTGCCCTCTCCCCAGTATCCCCTGCTCTGCCCTCTCCCCACCCTGGCGTATCCCCTGCTCTGCCCTCTCCCCAGTATCCCCTGATCTGCCCTCAGCCCACCCTGTCGTATCCCCTGCTTTGCCCTCAGCCCAACCTGTCGTATCCCCTGATCTGCCCTTCCCCCCCCCCCTGTCGTATCCCCTGCTCTGCCCTCAGCCCACCCTGTCGTATCCCCTGCTCTGCCCTCTCACCCCCCGTTCGTATCTCCTGCTCTGCCCTCAGCCCACCCTGTCGTATCCACTGCTCTGCCCTCTCACCACCCTGTAGTATCCCCTGCTCTGCCCTAAGCCCACCCTGTCGTGTTCCCTGCTCTGCCCTCTCACCACTCTGTCGTATCCCCTGCTCTGCCCTCAGCCCACCCTGTCGTATCCCCTGATCTGCCCTCTCCCCAGTATCCCCTGCTCTGCCCTCTCCCCACCCTGTCGTATCCCCTGCTCTGCCCTCTCACCACCCTGTCGTATCCCCTGATCTGCCCTCTCCCCACCCTGTCGTATCCCCTGATCTGCCCTCTCCCCACCCTGTCGTATCCCCTGATCTGCCCTCTCCCCACTCTGTCGTATCCCCTGCTCTGCCCTCTCTCCACCCTGTCGTATCCCCTGCTCTGCCCTCTCCCCACACTGTCGTATCCCCTGCTCTCCCCTCAGCCCACCCTGTCGTATCCCCTGCTCTTCCCTCTCCCCACCCTGTCGTTCCCCTGCTCTGCCCTCTCCCCACACTGTCGTATCCCCTGATCTGCCCTCTCACCACCCTGTCGTATACCCTGCTCTGCCCTCTCCCCACCCTGTCGTATCCCTTGCTCTGCCCTCTCCCCAGTCTCCCCTGCTCTGCCCTCTCACCACCCTGTCGTATCCCCTTATCAGCCCTCAGCCCACACTGTCGTATCCCCTGATATGCCCTCAGCCCACCCTGTCGTATCTCCTGCTCTGCCCTCTCCCCACCATGTCGTATCCCCTGCTCTTCCCTCTCCCCACCCTGTCGTATCCCCTTATCAGCCCTCAGCCCAAACTGTCGTATCCCCTGATCTGCCCTCAGCCCACCCTGTCGTATCCCCTGCTCTGCCCTCAGCCCACCCTGTTGTATCCCCTGCTCTGCCCTCTCCCAACCCTGTCGTATCCCCTGCTCTGCCCTCTCACCACCCTGTCGTATCCCCTGCTCTGCCCTCTCCCCACCCTGTCGTATCCCATGCTCTGCCCTCTCCCCAGTCTCCCCTGCTCTGCCCTCTCACCACCCTGTCGTATCCCCGTATCAGCCCTCAGCCCACACTGTCGTATCCCCTGATCTGCCCTCAGCCCACCCTGTCGTATCTCCTGCTCTGCCCTCTCCCCACCCTGTCGTATCCCCTGCTCTGCCCTCTCCCCTCTGTCGTATCCCCTGCTCTGCCCTCTCACCACCCTGTCGTATCCCCTGCTCCGCCTTCTCCCCACCCTGTCGTATCCCCTGCTCTGCCCTCTCCCCAGTATCCCCTGCTCTGCCCTCTCCCCACCCTGTCGTATCCCCTGCTCCGCACTCTCCCCACCCTGTCGTATGCCCGGTTCTGCCCTCTCCCCAGTATCCCCTGCTCTGCCCTCTCACCACCCTGTCGTATCCCCTGCTCTGCCCTCTCACCACCCTGTCGTATCCCCTGCTCTGCCCTCTCACCACCCTGTCGTATCCCCTGCTCTGCCCTCTCACCACCCTGTCGTATCCCCTGCTCTGCCCTCTCCCCAGTATCCCCTGCTCCGCCCTCTCACCACCCTGTCGTATCCTCTGCTCTGCCCTCTCCCCACCCATGCGTATCCGCTGTTCTGCTCTCTCTCTCCACCCTGTCGTATCCCCTGCTCTGCCCTCTCACCACCCTGTCGTATCCCCTTCTCTGCCCTCTCACCACCCTGTCGTATCCCCTGCTCTGCCCTCTCCCCAGTATCCCCTGCTCTGCCCTCTCACCACCCTGTCGTATCCCCTGCTCTGCCCTCTCCCCACCCTGCGTATCCCCTGTTCTGCCCTCTCTTCACCCTGTCGTATCCCCTGCGCTGCCCTCAGCCCACCCTGTCGTATCCCCTGCTCTGCCCTCTCACCACCCTGTCGTATCCCCTGCTATGCCCTCAGCCCACCCTGTCGTATCCAATGCTCTGCCTTCTCACCACCCTGTCGTATCTCCTGCTCTTCCCTATCACCACCCTGTCGTATCCCCTGCTCTGCCCTCCCACCACCCTGTCATATCCCCTGCTCTGCCCTCTCCACACCCTGTGGTATCCCCTGCTCTGCCCTCTCATCACCCTGTCGTATCCCCTGCTCTGCCCTCTCACCACCCTGTCGTATCCCCTGCTCTGCCCTCTCCCCAGTATCCCCTGCTCTGCCCTCTCACCACCCTGTCGTATCCCCTGCTCTGCCCTCTCCCCACCCTGCGTATCCCCTGTTCTGCCCTCTCTCCACCCTGTCGTATCTCCTGCTCTGCCCTCTCACCACCCTGTCGTATCCCCTGCTCTACCCTCTCACAATCCTGTCGTATCCCCTGCTCTGCCCTCTCCCCAGTATCCCCTGCTCTGCCATCTCCCCACCCTGTCGTATCCCCTGCTCTGCCCTCTCACAATCCTGTCGTATCCCCTGCTCTGCCCTCTCCCCAGTATCCCCTGCTCTGCCATCTCCCCACCCTGTCGTATCCCCTGATCTGCCCTCTCCCCAGTATCCCCTGCTCTGCCCTCTCCCCACCCTGTCTTATCTTTTGCTCTGCCCTCTCCCCAGTATCCCCTGATCTGCCCTCAGCCCACCCTGTCGTATCCCCTGCTCTGCCCTCAGCCCACCCTGTCGTATCCCCTGATCTGCCCTTCCACCCCCCCTGTCGTATCCCCTGCTCTGCCCTCAGCCCACCCTGTCGTATCCCCTGCTCTGCCCTCTCACCACCCTGTCGTATCCCCTGCTCTGCCCTCTCACAATCCTGTCGTATCCCCTGCTCTGCCCTCTCCCCAGTATCCCCTGCTCTGCCATCTCCCCACCCTGTCGTATCCCCTGCTCTGCCCTCTCACAATCCTGTCGTATCCCCTGCTCTGCCCTCTCCCCAGTATCCCCTGCTCTGCCATCTCCCCACCCTGTCGTATCCCCTGATCTGCCCTCTCCCCAGTATCCCCTGCTCTGCCCTCTCCCCACCCTGTCTTATCTTTTGCTCTGCCCTCTCCCCAGTATCCCCTGATCTGCCCTCAGCCCACCCTGTCGTATCCCCTGCTCTGCCCTCAGCCCACCCTGTCGTATCCCCTGATCTGCCCTTCCACCCCCCCCCCCCTGTCGTATCCCCTGCTCTGCCCTCAGCCCACCCTGTCGTATCCCCTGCTCTGCCCTCTCACCACCCTGTCGTATCTCCTGCTCTGCCCTCAGCCCACCCTGTCGTATCCACTGCTCTGCCCTCTCACCACCCTGTAGTATCCCCTGCTCTGCCCTAAGCCCACCCTCTCGTGTTCCCTGCTCTGCCCTCTCACCACCCTGTCGTATCCCCTGCTCTGCCCTCAGCCCACCCTGTCGTATCCCCTGATCTGCCCTCTCCCCAGTATCCCCTGCTCTGCCCTCTCCCCACCCTGTCGTATCCCCTGCTCTGCCCTCTCCCCAGTATCCCCTGCTCTGCCCTCTCCCCACCCTGTCGTATCCCCTGCTCCGCCCTCTCCCCACCCTGTGGTATCCCCCTGCTCTGCCCTCTCCCCAGTATCCCCTGCTCTGCCCTCTCACCACCCTGTCGTATCCCCTGCTCTGCCCTCTCCCAACCCTGTCATATCCCCTGCTCTGCCCTCTCACCACCCTGTCGTATCCCCTGCTCTGCCCTCTCCCCACCCTGTCGTATCCCATGCTCTGCCCTCTCCCCAGTCTCCCCTGCTCTGCCCTCTCACCACCCTGTCGTATCCCCTTATCAGCCCTCAGCCCACACTGTCGTATCCCCTGATCTGCCCTCAGCCCACCCTGTCGTATCCCCTGCTCTGCCCTCAGCCCACCCTGTTGTATCCCCTGCTCTGCCCTCTCCCAACCCTGTCGTATCCCCTGCTCTGCCCTCTCACCACCCTGTCGTATCCCCTGCTCTGCCCTCTCCCCACCCTGTCGTATCCCAAGCTCTGCCCTCTCCCCAGTCTCCCCTGCTCTCCCCTCTCACCACCCTGTCGTATCCCCTTATCAGCCCTCAGCCCACACTGTCGTATCCCCTGATCTGCCCCCAGCCCACCCTGTCGTATGCCCTGCTCTGCCCTCTCCCCACCCTGTCGTATCCCCTGCTCTACCCTCTCCCCACCCTGACGTATCCCCTACTCTGCCCTCTCACCACCCTGTCGTATCCCCTGCTCCGCCCTCTCCCCACCCTGTCGTATCCCCTGCTTTGCCCTCTCCCCATTATCCCCTGATCTGCCCTCTCCCCACCCTGTCGTATCCCCTGCTTCGCCCTCTCCCCCCTGTTGTATCCTCTGTTCTGCCCTCTCCCCAGTAGCCTCTGCTCTGCCCTCTCACCACCCTGTCGTATCCCCTGCTCTGCCCTCTCCCCACTCTGTCGTATCGCCTGCTCCGCCCTCTCCCCACCCTGTCGTATCCCCTGCTCTGCCCTCTCCCTAGTATCCCCTGTTCTGCCCTCTCACCACCCTGTCGTATCCCCTGCTCTGCCCTCTCACCACCCTGTCGTATCCCCTGCTCTGCCCTCTCACCACCCTGTCGTATCCACTGCTCTGCCCTCTCACCACCCTGTCGTATCCCCTGATCTGCCCTCTCCCCAGTATCTCCTGCTCTGCCCTCTTACCACCCTGTCGTATCCCCTGCTCTGCCCTCTCCCCACCCTGCGTATCCCATGTTCTGCCCTCTCTCCACCCTGTCGTATCCCCTGCTCTGCCCTCTCACCACCCTGTCGTATCCCCTGCTCTGCCCTCTCACAATCCTGTCGTATCCCCTGCTCTGCCCTCTCCCCAGTATCCCCTGCTCTGCCATCTCCCCACCCTGTCGTATCCCCTGATCTGCCCTCTCCCCAGTATCCCCTGCTCTGCCCTCTCCCCACCCTGGCGTATCCCCTGCTCTGCCCTCTCCCCAGTATCCCCTGATCTGCCCTCAGCCCACCCTGTCGTATCCCCTGCTTTGCCCTCAGCCCACCCTGTCGTATCCCCTGATCTGCCCTTCCCCCCCCCCTGTCGTATCCCCTGCTCTGCCTTCAGCCCACCCTGTCGTATCCCCTGCTCTGCCCTCTCCCCACCCTGTCGTATCCCCTGCTCTGCCCTCTCACCACCCTGTCGTATCCCCTGATCTGCCCTCTCCCCACCCTGTCGTATCCCCTGATCTGCCCTCTCCCCACCCTGTCGTATCCCCTGATCTGCCCTCTCCCCACTCTGTCGTATCCCCTGCTCTGCCCTCTCTCCACCCTGTCGTATCCCCTGCTCTGCCCTCTCCCCACACTGTCGTATCCCCTGCTCTCCCCTCAGCCCACCCTGTCGTATCCCCTGCTCTGCCCTCTCCCCACCCTGTCGTTCCCCTGCTCTGCCCTCTCCCCACACTGTCGTATCCCCTGATCTGCCCTCTCACCACCCTGTCGTATACCCTGCTCTGCCCTCTCCCCACCCTGTCGTATCCCTTGCTCTGCCCTCTCCCCAGTCTCCCCTGCTCTGCCCTCTCACCACCCTGTCGTATCCCCTTATCAGCCCTCAGCCCACACTGTCGTATCCCCTGATATGCCCTCAGCCCACCCTGTCGTATCTCCTGCTCTGCCCTCTCCCCACCATGTCGTATCCCCTGCTCTTCCCTCTCCCCACCCTGTCGTATCCCCTTATCAGCCCTCAGCCCAAACTGTCGTATCCCCTGATCTGCCCTCAGCCCACCCTGTCGTATCCCCTGCTCTGCCCTCAGCCCACCCTGTTGTATCCCCTGCTCTGCCCTCTCCCAACCCTGTCGTATCCCCTGCTCTGCCCTCTCACCACCCTGTCGTATCCCCTGCTCTGCCCTCTCCCCACCCTGTCGTATCCCATGCTCTGCCCTCTCCCCAGTCTCCCCTGCTCTGCCCTCTCACCACCCTGTCGTATCCCCTTATCAGCCCTCAGCCCACACTGTCGTATCCCCTGATCTGCCCTCAGCCCACCCTGTCGTATCCCCTGCTCTGCCCTCTCCCCACCCTGTCGTATCCCCTGCTCTGCCCTCTCCCCTCTGTCGTATCCCCTGCTCTGCCCTCTCACCACCCTGTCGTATCCCCTGCTCCGCCTTCTCCCCACCCTGTCGTATCCCCTGCTCTGCCCTCTCCCCAGTATCCCCTGCTCTGCCCTCTCCCCACCCTGTTGTATCCCCTGCTCCGCACTCTCCCCACCCTGTCGTATGCCCGGTTCTGCCCTCTCCCCAGTATCCCCTGCTCTGCCCTCTCACCACCCTGTCGTATCCCCTGCTCTGCCCTCTCACCACCCTGTCGTATCCCCTGCTCTGCCCTCTCACCACCCTGTCGTATCCCCTGCTCTGCCCTCTCACCACCCTGTCGTATCCCCTGCTCTGCCCTCTCCCCAGTATCCCCTGCTCCGCCCTCTCACCACCCTGTCGTATCCTCTGCTCTGCCCTCTCCCCACCCATGCGTATCCGCTGTTCTGCTCTCTCTCTCCACCCTGTCGTATCCCCTGCTCTGCCCTCTCACCACCCTGTCGTATCCCCTGCTCTGCCCTCTCACCACCCTGTCGTATCCCCTGCTCTGCCCTCTCCCCAGTATCCCCTGCTCTGCCCTCTCACCACCCTGTCGTATCCCCTGCTCTGCCCTCTCCCCACCCTGCGTATCCCCTGTTCTGCCCTCTCTTCACCCTGTCGTATCCCCTGCGCTGCCCTCAGCCCACCCTGTCGTATCCCCTGCTCTGCCCTCTCACCACCCTGTCGTATCCCCTGCTCTGCCCTCAGCCCACCCTGTCGTATCCCCTGCTCTGCCTTCTCACCACCCTGTCGTATCTCCTGCTCTTCCCTATCACCACCCTGTCGTATCCCCTGCTCTGCCCTCCCCCCACCCTGTCATATCCCCTGCTCTGCCCTCTCCACACCCTGTGGTATCCCCTGCTCTGCCCTCTCAAAACCCTGTCGTATCCCCTGCTCTGCCCTCTCACCACCCTGTCGTATCCCCTGCTCTGCCCTCTCCCCAGTATCCCCTGCTCTGCCCTCTCACCACCCTGTCGTATCCCCTGCTCTGCCCTCTCCCCACCCTGCGTATCCCCTGTTCTGCCATCTCTCCACCCTGTCGTATCCCCTGCTCTGCCCTCTCACCACCCTGTCGTATCCCCTGCTCTGCCCTCTCACAATCCTGTCGTATCCCCTGCTCTGCCCTCTCCCCAGTATCCCCTGCTCTGCCATCTCCCCACCCTGTCGTATCCCCTGCTCTGCCCTCTCACAATCCTGTCGTATCCCCTGCTCTGCCCTCTCCCCAGTATCCCCTGCTCTGCCATCTCCCCACCCTGTCGTATCCCCTGATCTGCCCTCTCCCCAGTATCCCCTGCTCTGCCCTCTCCCCACCCTGTCTTATCTTTTGCTCTGCCCTCTCCCCAGTATCCCCTGATCTGCCCTCAGCCCACCCTGTCGTATCCCCTGCTCTGCCCTCAGCCCACCCTGTCGTATCCCCTGATCTGCCCTTCCACCCCCCCCTGTCGTATCCCCTGCTCTGCCCTCAGCCCACCCTGTCGTATCCCCTGCTCTGCCCTCTCACCACCCTGTCGTATCCCCTGCTCTGCCCTCTCACAATCCTGTCGTATCCCCTGCTCTGCCCTCTCCCCAGTATCCCCTGCTCTGCCATCTCCCCACCCTGTCGTATCCCCTGCTCTGCCCTCTCACAATCCTGTCGTATCCCCTGCTCTGCCCTCTCCCCAGTATCCCCTGCTCTGCCATCTCCCACCCTGTCGTATCCCCTGATCTGCCCTCTCCCCAGTATCCCCTGCTCTGCCCTCTCCCCACCCTGTCTTATCTTTTGCTCTGCCCTCTCCCCAGTATCCCCTGATCTGCCCTCAGCCCACCCTGTCGTATCCCCTGCTCTGCCCTCAGCCCACCCTGTCGTATCCCCTGATCTGCCCTTCCACCCCCCCCCCCCCTGTCGTATCCACTGCTCTGCCCTCAGCCCACCCTGTCGTATCCCCTGCTCTGCCCTCTCACCACCCTGTCGTATCTCTTGCTCTGCTCTCAGCCCACCCTGTCGTATCCACTGCTCTGCCCTCTCACCACCCTGTAGTATCCCCTGCTCTGCCCTAAGCCCACCCTCTCGTGTTCCCTGCTCTGCCCTCTCACAATCCTGTCGTATCCCCTGCTCTGCCCTCTCCCCAGTATCCCCTGCTCTGCCATCTCCCCACCCTGTCGTATCCCCTGATCTGCCCTCTCCCCAGTATCCCCTGCTCTGCCCTCTCCCCACCCTGGCGTATCCCCTGCTCTGCCCTCTCCCCAGTATCCCCTGATCTGCCCTCAGCCCACCCTGTCGTATCCCCTGCTTTGCCCTCAGCCCACCCTGTCGTATCCCCTGATCTGCCCTTCCCCCCCCTGTCGTATCCCCTGCTCTGCCTTCAGCCCACCCTGTCGTATCCCCTGCTCTGCCCTCTCCCCACCCTGTCGTATCCCCTGCTCTGCCCTCTCACCACCCTGTCGTATCCCCTGATCTGCCCTCTCCCCACCCTGTCGTATCCCCTGATCTGCCCTCTCCCCACCCTGTCGTATCCCCTGATCTGCCCTCTCCCCACTCTGTCGTATCCCCTGCTCTGCCCTCTCTCCACCCTGTCGTATCCCCTGCTCTGCCCTCTCCCCACACTGTCGTATCCCCTGCTCTCCCCTCAGCCCACCCTGTCGTATCCCCTGCTCTGCCCTCTCCCCACCCTGTCGTTCCCCTGCTCTGCCCTCTCCCCACACTGTCGTATCCCCTGATCTGCCCTCTCACCACCCTGTCGTATACCCTGCTCTGCCCTCTCCCCACCCTGTCGTATCCCTTGCTCTGCCCTCTCCCCAGTCTCCCCTGCTCTGCCCTCTCACCACCCTGTCGTATCCCCTTATCAGCCCTCAGCCCACACTGTCGTATCCCCTGATATGCCCTCAGCCCACCCTGTCGTATCTCCTGCTCTGCCCTCTCCCCACCATGTCGTATCCCCTGCTCTTCCCTCTCCCCACCCTGTCGTATCCCCTTATCAGCCCTCAGCCCAAACTGTCGTATCCCCTGATCTGCCCTCAGCCCACCCTGTCGTATCCCCTGCTCTGCCCTCAGCCCACCCTGTTGTATCCCCTGCTCTGCCCTCTCCCAACCCTGTCGTATCCCCTGCTCTGCCCTCTCACCACCCTGTCGTATCCCCTGCTCTGCCCTCTCCCCACCCTGTCGTATCCCATGCTCTGCCCTCTCCCCAGTCTCCCCTGCTCTGCCCTCTCACCACCCTGTCGTATCCCCTTATCAGCCCTCAGCCCACACTGTCGTATCCCCTGATCTGCCCTCAGCCCACCCTGTCGTATCCCCTGCTCTGCCCTCTCCCCACCCTGTCGTATCCCCTGCTCTGCCCTCTCCCCTCTGTCGTATCCCCTGCTCTGCCCTCTCACCACCCTGTCGTATCCCCTGCTCCGCCTTCTCCCCACCCTGTCGTATCCCCTGCTCTGCCCTCTCCCCAGTATCCCCTGCTCTGCCCTCTCCCCACCCTGTTGTATCCCCTGCTCCGCACTCTCCCCACCCTGTCGTATGCCCGGTTCTGCCCTCTCCCCAGTATCCCCTGCTCTGCCCTCTCACCACCCTGTCGTATCCCCTGCTCTGCCCTCTCACCACCCTGTCGTATCCCCTGCTCTGCCCTCTCACCACCCTGTCGTATCCCCTGCTCTGCCCTCTCACCACCCTGTCGTATCCCCTGCTCTGCCCTCTCCCCAGTATCCCCTGCTCCGCCCTCTCACCACCCTGTCGTATCCTCTGCTCTGCCCTCTCCCCACCCATGCGTATCCGCTGTTCTGCTCTCTCTCTCCACCCTGTCGTATCCCCTGCTCTGCCCTCTCACCACCCTGTCGTATCCCCTGCTCTGCCCTCTCACCACCCTGTCGTATCCCCTGCTCTGCCCTCTCCCCAGTATCCCCTGCTCTGCCCTCTCACCACCCTGTCGTATCCCCTGCTCTGCCCTCTCCCCACCCTGCGTATCCCCTGTTCTGCCCTCTCTTCACCCTGTCGTATCCCCTGCGCTGCCCTCAGCCCACCCTGTCGTATCCCCTGCTCTGCCCTCTCACCACCCTGTCGTATCCCCTGCTCTGCCCTCAGCCCACCCTGTCGTATCCCCTGCTCTGCCTTCTCACCACCCTGTCGTATCTCCTGCTCTTCCCTATCACCACCCTGTCGTATCCCCTGCTCTGCCCTCCCCCCACCCTGTCATATCCCCTGCTCTGCCCTCTCCACACCCTGTGGTATCCCCTGCTCTGCCCTCTCAAAACCCTGTCGTATCCCCTGCTCTGCCCTCTCACCACCCTGTCGTATCCCCTGCTCTGCCCTCTCCCCAGTATCCCCTGCTCTGCCCTCTCACCACCCTGTCGTATCCCCTGCTCTGCCCTCTCCCCACCCTGCGTATCCCCTGTTCTGCCATCTCTCCACCCTGTCGTATCCCCTGCTCTGCCCTCTCACCACCCTGTCGTATCCCCTGCTCTGCCCTCTCACAATCCTGTCGTATCCCCTGCTCTGCCCTCTCCCCAGTATCCCCTGCTCTGCCATCTCCCCACCCTGTCGTATCCCCTGCTCTGCCCTCTCACAATCCTGTCGTATCCCCTGCTCTGCCCTCTCCCCAGTATCCCCTGCTCTGCCATCTCCCCACCCTGTCGTATCCCCTGATCTGCCCTCTCCCCAGTATCCCCTGCTCTGCCCTCTCCCCACCCTGTCTTATCTTTTGCTCTGCCCTCTCCCCAGTATCCCCTGATCTGCCCTCAGCCCACCCTGTCGTATCCCCTGCTCTGCCCTCAGCCCACCCTGTCGTATCCCCTGATCTGCCCTTCCACCCCCCCTGTCGTATCCCCTGCTCTGCCCTCAGCCCACCCTGTCGTATCCCCTGCTCTGCCCTCTCACCACCCTGCTGTCGTATCCCCTGCTCTGCCCTCTCACAATCCTGTCGTATCCCCTGCTCTGCCCTCTCCCCAGTATCCCCTGCTCTGCCATCTCCCCACCCTGTCGTATCCCCTGCTCTGCCCTCTCACAATCCTGTCGTATCCCCTGCTCTGCCCTCTCCCCAGTATCCCCTGCTCTGCCATCTCCCACCCTGTCGTATCCCCTGATCTGCCCTCTCCCCAGTATCCCCTGCTCTGCCCTCTCCCCACCCTGTCTTATCTTTTGCTCTGCCCTCTCCCCAGTATCCCCTGATCTGCCCTCAGCCCACCCTGTCGTATCCCCTGCTCTGCCCTCAGCCCACCCTGTCGTATCCCCTGATCTGCCCTTCCACCCCCCCCCCCTGTCGTATCCACTGCTCTGCCCTCAGCCCACCCTGTCGTATCCCCTGCTCTGCCCTCTCACCACCCTGTCGTATCTCTTGCTCTGCTCTCAGCCCACCCTGTCGTATCCACTGCTCTGCCCTCTCACCACCCTGTAGTATCCCCTGCTCTGCCCTAAGCCCACCCTCTCGTGTTCCCTGCTCTGCCCTCTCACCACCCTGTCGTATCCCCTGATCTGCCCTCTCCCCAGTATCCCCTGCTCTGCCCTCTCCCCACCCTGTCGTATCCCCTGCTCTGCCCTCTCCCCAGTATCCCCTGCTCTGCCCTCTCCCCACCCTGTCGTATCCCCTGCTCCGCCCTCTCCCCACCCTGTGGTATCCCCCTGCTCTGCCCTCTCCCCAGTATCCCCTGCTCTGCCCTCTCACCACCCTGTCGTATCCCCTGCTCTGCCCTCTCCCAACCCTGTCGTATCCCCTGCTCTGCCCTCTCACCACCCTGTCGTATCCCCTGCTCTGCCCTCTCCCCACCCTGTCGTATCCCATGCTCTGCCCGCTCCCCAGTCTCCCCTGCTCTGCCCTCTCACCACCCTGTCGTATCCCCTTATCAGCCCTCAGCCCACACTGTCGTATCCCCTGATCTGCCCTCAGCCCACCCTGTCGTATGCCCTGCTCTGCCCTCTCCCCACCCTGTCGTATCCCCTGCTCTGCCCTCTCCCCACCCTGTCGTATCCCCTACTCTGCCATCTCACCACCCTGTCGTATCCCCTGCTCCGCCCTCTCCCCACCCTGTCGTATCCCCTGCTCTGCCCTCTCCCCAGTATCCCCTGATCTGCCCTCTCCCCACCCTGTCGTATCCCCTGCTTCGCCCTCTCCCCACCCTGTCGTATCCCCTGTTCTGCCCTCTCCCCAGTAGCCTCTGCTCTGCCCTCTCACCACCCTGTCGTATCCACTGCTCTGCCCTCTCCCCACTCTGTCGTATCCCCTGCTCCGCCCTCTCCCCACCCTGTCGTATCCCCTGCTCTGCCCTCTCCCTAGTATCCCCTGCTCTGCCCTCTCACCACCCTGTCGTATCCCCTGCTCTGCCCTCTCACCACCCTGTCGTATCCCCTGCTCTGCCCTCTCACCACCCTGTCGTATCCCCTGCTCTGCCCTCTCCCCACCCTGTCGTATCCCCTGCTCTTCCCTCTCCCCACCCTGCGTATCCCCTGTTCTGCCCTCTCTCCACCCTGTCGTATCCCCTGCTCTGCCCTCTCACCACCCTGTCGTATCCCCTGCTCTGCCCTCTCACAATCCTGTCGTATCCCCTGCTCTGCCCTCTCCCCAGTATCCCCTGCTCTGCCCATCACCACCCTGTCGTATCCCCTGCTCTGCCCTCTCACAATCCTGTCGTATCCCCTGCTCTGCCCTCTCCCCAGTATCCCCTGCTCTGCCATCTCCCCACCCTGTCGTATCCCCTGATCTGCCCTCTCCCCAGTATCCCCTGCTCTGCCCTCTCCCCACCCTGTCGTATCCCCTGCTCTGCCCTCTCCCCAGTATACCCTGATCTGCCCTCAGCCCACCCTGTCGTATCCCCTGCTCTGCCCTCAGCCCACCCTGTCGTTTCCCCTGATCTGCCCTTCCCCCCCTGTCGTATCCCCTGCTCTGCCCTCAGCCCACCCTGTCGTATCCCCTGCTCTGCCCTCTCCCCACCCTGTCGTTCCCCTGCTCTGCCCTCTCCCCACACTGTCGTATCCCCTGATCTGCCCTCTCACCACCCTGTCGTATACCCTGCTCTGCCCTCTCCCCACCCTGTCGTATCCCTTGCTCTGCCCTCTCCCCAGCCTCCCCTGCTCTGCCCTCTCACCACCCTGTCGTATCCCCTTATCAGCCCTCAGCCCACACTGTCGTATCCCCTGATCTGCCCTCAGCCCAACCTGTCGTATCCCCTGCTCTGCCCTCAGCCCACCCTGTTGTATCCCCTGCTCTGCCCTCTCCCAACCCTGTCGTATCCCCTGCTCTGCCCTCTCACCACCCTGTCGTATCCCCTGCTCTGCCCTCTCCCCATTATCCCCTGCTCTGCCCTCTCCCTACCCTGAAGTATCCCATGCTCTGCCCTCTCCCATGTCTCCCCTGCTCTGCCCTCTCACCACCCTGTCGTATCCCCTTATCAGCCCTCAGCCCACACTGTCGTATCCCCTGATCTGCCCTCAGCCCACCCTGTCGTATCCCCTGCTCTGCCCTCTCCACACCCTGTCGTATCCCCTGCTCTGCCCTCTCCTCTCTGTCGTATCCCCTGCTCTGCCCACTCACCACCCTGTCGTATCCCCTGCTCCGCCCTCTCCCCACCCTGTCGTATCCCCTGCTCTGCCCTCTCCCCAGTATCCCCTGCTCTGCCCTCTCCCCACCCTGTCGTATCCCCTGCTCCGCCCTCTCCCCACCCTGTCGTATCCCCCTGTTCTGCCCTCTCCCCAGTATCCCCTGCTCTGCCCTCTCACCACCCTGTCGTATCCCCTGCTCTGCCCTCTCACCACCCTGTCGTATCCCCTGCTCTGCCCTCTCACCACCCTGTCGTATCCCCTGTTCTGCCCTCTCCCCACCCATTCGTATCCCCTTATCAGCCCTCAGCCCCACACTATCGTAGCCCCTGATCTGCCCTCAGCCCACCCTGTCGTATCAACTGCTCCGCCCTCTCCCCAGTCTCCCCTGCTCTGCCCTCTCACCACCCTATCGTATCCCCTTATCAGCCCTCAGCCCACACTGTCGTATCCCCTGATCTGCCCTCAGCCCACCCTGTCGTATCTCCTGCTCTGCCCTCTCCCCACCCTGTCGTATCCCCTGCTCTGCCCTCTCCCCACCCTGTCGTATCCCCTTATCAGCCCTCAGCCCACACTGTCGTATCCCCTGATCTGCCCTCAGCCCACCCTGTCGTATCCCCTGCTCTGCCCTCAGCCCACCCTGTTGTATCCCCTGCTCTGCCCTCTCCCAACCCTGTCGTATCCCCTGCTCTGCCCTCTCACCACCCTGTCGTATCCCCTGCTCTGCCCTCTCCCCACCCTGAAGTATCCCATGCTCTGCCCTCTCCCATGTCTCCCCTGCTCTGCCCTCTCACCACCCTGTCGTATCCCCTTATCAGCCCTCAGCCCACACTGTCGTATCCCCTGATCTGCCCTCAGCCCACCCTGTCGTATCCCCTGCTCTGCCCTCTCCACACCCTGTCGTATCCCCTGCTCTGCCCTCTCCTCTCTGTCGTATCAACTGCTCTGCCAACTCACCACCCTGTCGTATCCCCTGCTCCGCCCTCTCCCCACCCTGTCGTATCCCCTGCTCTGCCCTCTCCCCAGTATCCCCTGCTCTGCCCTCTCCCCACCCTGTCGTATCCCCTGCTCCGCCCTCTCCCCACCCTGTCGTATCCCCCTGTTCTGCCCTCTCCCCAGTATCCCCTGCTCTGCCCTCTCACCACCCTGTCGTATCCCCTGCTCTGCCCTCTCACCACCCTGTCGTATCCCCTGCTCTGCCCTCTCACCACCCTGTCGTATCCCCTGTTCTGCCCTCTCCCCACCCATTCGTATCCCCTTATCAGCCCTCAGCCCACACTATCGTAGCCCCTGATCTGCCCTCAGCCCACCCTGTCGTATCCCCTGCTCCGCCCTCTCCCCAGTCTCCCCTGCTCTGCCCTCTCACCACCCTATCGTATCCCCTTATCAGCCCTCAGCCCACACTGTCGTATCCCCTGATCTGCCCTCAGCCCACCCTGTCGTATCTCCTGCTCTGCCCTCTCCCCACCCTGTCGTATCCCCTGCTCTGCCCTCTCCCCACCCTGTCGTATCCCCTTATCAGCCCTCAGCCCACACTGTCGTCTCCCCTGATCTGCCCTCAGCCCACCCTGTCGTATCCCCTGCTCTGCCCTCAGCCCACCCTGTTGTATCCCCTGCTCTGCCCTCTCCCAACCCTGTCGTATCCCCTGCTCTGCCCTCTCACCACCCTGTCGTATCCCCTGCTCTGCCCTCTCCCCACCCTGTCGTATCCCATGCTCTGCCCTCTCCCCAGTCTCCCCTGCTCTGCCCTCTCACCACCCTGTCGTATCCCCTTATCAGCCCTCAGCCCACACTGTCGTATCCCCTGATCTGCCCTCAGCACACCCTGTCGTATGCCCTGCTCTGCTCTCTCCCCACCCTGTCGTATCCACTGCTCTGCCCTCTCCCCACCCTGTCGTATCCCCTACTCTGCCCTCTCACCACCCTGTCGTATCCCCTGCTCCGCCCTCTCCCCACCCTGTCGTATCCCCTGCTCTGCCCTCTCCCCAGTATCCCCTGCTCTGCCCTCTCCCCACCCTATCGTATTCCCTGCTTCGCCCTCTCCCCACCCTGTCGTATCCCCTGTTCTGCCCTCTCCCCAGTAACCTCTGCTCTGCCCTCTCACCACCCTGTCGTATCCCCTGCTCTGCCCTCTCCCCACTCTGTCGTATCCCCTGCTCCGCCCTCTCCCCACCCTGTCGTATCCCCTGCTCTGCCCTCTCCCTAGTATCCCCTGCTCTGCCCTCTCACCACCCTGTCGTATCCCCTGCTCTGCCCTCTCACCACCCTGTCGTATCCCCTGCTCTGCCCTCTCCCCACCCTGTCGTATCCCCTGCTCTGCCCTCTCCCCACCCTGTCGTATCCCCTGCTCTGCCCTCTCACCACCCTATCGTATCCCCTTATCAGCCCTCAGCCCACACTGTCGTATCCCCTGATCTGCCCTCAGCACACCCTGTCGTATGCCCTGCTCTGCCCTCTCCCCACCCTGTCGTATCCCCTGCTCTGCCCTCTCCCCACCCTGTCGTATCCCCTACTCTGCCCTCTCACCACCCTGTCGTATCCCCTGCTCTGCCCTCTCCCCAGTATCCCCTGCTCTGCCCTCTCACCACCCTGTCGTATCCCCTTATCAGCCCTCAGCCCACACTGTCGTATCCCCTGATCTGCCCTCAGCCCACCCTGTCGTATCCCCTGCTCTGCCCTCAGCCCACCCTGTTGTATCCCCTGCTCTGCCCTCTCCCAACCCTGTCGTATCCCCTGCTCTGCCCTCTCCCTAGTATCCCCTGCTCTGCCCTCTCACCACCCTGTCGTATCCCCTGCTCTGCCCTCTCCCCACCCTGTCGTATCCCATGCTCTGCCCTCTCCCCAGTCTCCCCTGATCTGCCCTCTCACCACCCTGTCGTATCCCCTTATCAGCCCTCAGCCCACACTGTCGTATCCCCTGATCTGCCCTCAGCCCACCCTGTCGTATCCCCTGCTCTGCCCTCTCCCCACCCTGTCGTATCCCCTGCTCTGCCCTCTCCTTTCTGTCGTATCCCCTGCTCTGCCCACTCACCACCCTGTCGTATCTCCTGCTCCGCCCTCTCCCCACCCTGTCGTATCCCCTGCTCCGCCATCTCCCCACCCTGTCGTATCCCCCTGTTCTGCCCTCTCCCCAGTATCCCCTGCTCTGCCCTCTCACCACCCTGTCGTATCCCCTGCTCTGCCCTCTCACCACCCTGTCGTATCCCCTGCTCTGCCCTCTCACCACCTTGTCGTATCCCCTGCTCTGCCCTCTCCCCACCCATTCGTATCCCCTTATCAGCCCTCAGCCCACACTATCGTAGCCCCTGATCTGCCCTCAGCCCACCCTGTCGTATCCCCTGCCCCGCCCTCTCCCCAGTCTCCCCTGCTCTGCCCTCTCACCACCCTATCGTATCCCCTTATCAGCCCTCAGCCCACACTGTCGTATCCCCTGATCTGCCCTCAGCCCACCCTGTCGTATCTCCTGCTCTGCCCTCTCCCCACCCTGTCGTATCCCCTGCTCTGCCCTCTCCCCACCCTGTCGTATCCCCTTATCAGCCCTCAGCCCACACTGTCGTATCCCCTGATCTGCCCTCAGCCCACCCTGTCGTATCCCCTGCTCTGCCCTCAGCCCACCCTGTTGTATCCCCTGCTCTGCCCTCTCCCAACCCTGTCGTATCCCCTGCTCTGCCCTCTCACCACCCTGTCGTATCCCCTGCTCTGCCCTCTCCCCACCCTGTCGTATCCCATGCTCTGCCCTCTCCCCAGTCTCCCCTGCTCTGCCCTCTCACCACCCTGTCGTATCCCCTTATCAGCCCTCAGCCCACACTGTCGTATCCCCTGATCTGCCCTCAGCCCACCCTGTCGTATTCCCTGCTCTGCCCTCTCCCCACCCTGTCGTATCCCCTGCTCTGCCCTCTCCCCACCCTGTCGTATCCCCTACTCTGGCCTCTCACCACCCTGTCGTATCCCCTGCTCCGCCCTCTCCCCACCCTGTCGTATCCCCTGCTCTGCCCTCTCCTCAGTATCCCCTGATCTGCCCTCTCCCCACCCTGTCGTATCCCCTGCTTCGCCCTCTCCCCACCCTGTCGTATTCCCTGTTCTGCCCTCTCCCCAGTAGCCTCTGCTCTGCCCTCTCACAACCCTGTCGTATCCCCTGCTCTGCCCTCTCCCCACTCTGTCGTATCCCCTGCTCCGCCCTCTCCCCACCCTGTCGTATCCCCTGCTCTGCCCTCTCCCTGGTATCCCCTGCTCTGCCCTCTCACCACCCTGTCGTATCCCCTGCTCTGCCCTCTCACCACCCTGTCGTATCCCCTGCAATGCCCTCTAACCACCCTGTCGTATCCCCTGCTCTCCCCTCTCACCACCCTGTCGTATCCCCTGCTCTGCCCTCTCCCCAGTATCCCCTGCTCTGCCCTCTTACCACCCTGTCGTATCCCCTGCTCTGCCCTCTCCCCACCCTGCGTATCCCATGTTCTGCCCTCTCTCCACCCTGTCGTATCCCCTGCTCTGCCCTCTCACCACCCTGTCGTATCCCCTGCTCTGCCCTCTCACAATCCTGTCGTATCCCCTGCTCTGCCCTCTCCCCAGTATCCCCTGCTCTGCCATCTCCCCACCCTGTCGTATCCCCTGATCTGCCCTCTCCCCAGTATCCCCTGCTCTGCCCTCTCCCCACCCATGTCGTATCCCCTGCTCTGCCCTCTCCCCAGTATCCCCTGATCTGCCCTCAGCCCACCCTGTCGTATCCCCTGCTTTACCCTCAGCCCACCCTGTCGTATCCCCTGATCTGCCCTTCCCCCCCCCCCCTTTCGTATCCCCTGATCTGCCCTCAGCCCACCCTGTCGTATCCCCTGCTCTGCCCTCTCACCACCCTGTCGTATCTCCTGCTCTGCCCTCAGCCCACCCTGTCGTATCCACTGTTCTGCCCTCTCACCACCCTGTAGTATCCCCTGCTCTGCCCTAAGCCCACCCTGTCGTGTTCCCTTCTCTGCCCTCTCACCACTCTGTCGTATCCCCTGCTCCGCCCTCAGCCCACCCTGTCGTATCCCCTGATCTGCCCTCTCCCCAGTATCCCCTGCTCTGCCCTCTCCCCACCCTGTCGTATCCCCTGCTCTGCCCTCTCACCACCCTGTCGTATCCCCTGATCTGCCCTCTCCCCACCCTGTCGTATCCCCTGCTCTGCCCTCTCTCCACCCTGTCGTATCCCCTGCTCTGCCCTCTCCCCACACTGTCGTATCCCCTGCTCTCCCCTCAGCCCACCCTGTCGTATCCCCTGCTCTGCCCTCTCCCCACCCTGTCGTTCCCCTGCTCTGCCCTCTCCCCACACTGTCGTATCCCCTGATCTGCCCTCTCACCACCCTGTCGTATACCCTGCTCTGCCCTCTCCCCACCCTGTCGTATCCCTTGCTCTGCCCTCTCCCCAGTCTCCCCTGCTCTGCCCTCTCACCACCCTGTCGTATCCCCTTATCAGCCCTCAGCCCACACTGTCGTATCCCCTGATATGCCCTCAGCCCACCCTGTCGTATCTCCTGCTCTGCCCTCTCCCCACCATGTCGTATCCCCTGCTCTGCCCTCTCCCCACCCTGTTGTATCCCCTTATCAGCCCTCAGCCCACACTGTCGTATCCCCTGATCTGCCCTCAGCCCACCCTGTCGTATCCCCTGCTCTGCCCTCAGCCCACCCTGTTGTATCCCCTGCTCTGCCCTCTCCCAACCCTGTCGTATCCCCTGCTCTGCCCTCTCACCACCCTGTCGTATCCCCTGCTCTGCCCTCTCCCCACCCTGTCGTATCCCATGCTCTGCCCTCTCCCCAGTCTCCCCTGCTCTGCCCTCTCACCACCCTGTCGTATCCCCTTATCAGCCCTCAGCCCACACTGTCGTATCCCCTGATCTGCCCTCAGCCCACCCTGTCGTATCCCCTGCTCTGCCCTCTCCCCTTCCTGTCGTATCCCCTGCTCTGCCCTCTCCCCTCTGTCGTATCCCCTGCTCTGCCCTCTCACCACCCTGTCGTATCCCCTGCTCCGCCCTCTCCCCACCCTGTCGTATCCCCTACTCTGCCCTCTCCCCAGTATCCCCTGTTCTGCCCTCTCCCCACCCTGTCGTATCCCCTGCTCCGCACTCTCCCCACCCTGTCGTATGCCCGTTTCTGCCCTCTCCCCAGTATCCCCTGCTCTGCCCTCTCACCACCCTGTCGTATCCCCTGCTCTGCCCTCTCACCACCCTGTCGTATCCCCTGCTCTGCCCTCTCACCACCCTGTCGTATCCCCTGCTCTGCCCTCTCACCACCCTGTCGTATCCCCTGCTCTGCCCTCTCCCCAGTATCCCCTGCTCCGCCCTCTCACCACCCTGTCGTATCCCCTGATCTGCCCTCTCCCCACCCTGTCGTATCCCCTGATCTGCCCTCTCCCCACCCTGTCGTATCCCCTGATCTGCCCTCTCCCCACCCTGTCGTATCCCCTGCTCTGCCCTCTCTCCACCCTGTCGTATCCCCTGCTCTGCCCTCTCCCCACCCTGTCGTATCCCCTGCTCTCCCCTCAGCCCACCCTGTCGTATCCCCTGCTCTGCCCTCTCCCCACCAATTCGTATCCCCTTATCAGCCCTCAGCCCACACTATCGTAGCCCCTGATCTGCCCTCAGCCCACCCTGCGTATCCCCTGCTCCGCCCTCTCCCCAGTCTCCCCTGCTCTGCCCTCTCACCACCCTATCGTATCCCCTTATCAGCCCTCAGCCCACACTGTCGTATCCCCTGATCTGCCCTCAGCTTACCCTGTCGTATCTCCTGCTCTGCCCTCTCCCCACCCTGTCGTATCCCCTGCTCTGCCCTCTCCCCACCCTGTCGTATCCCCTTATCAGCCCTCAGCCCACACTGTCGTATCCCCTGATCTGCCCTCAGCCCACCCTGTCGTATCCCCTGCTCTGCCCTCAGCCCACCCTGTTGTATC
>JAXIVJ010017277.1:0-20000 GCA_036785665.1 Chirona hameri
GTGTGAACGGTGTATGTTGAGGACATTTGCCCTTCACACACCGGTAAGTCGAGGACCACCGGTGTATGTCGAGGACCGAAAGCCGGTCCTCGACTTTAAAGCTAATCAAGAACCGATAATTAACGTCTTCTCGGTCATCTGACTTAATTTTGAGATGGTCCTCAACATGTACGAAAACCTTACTTTTCACACATATTGTGTGAATGTGTGTGAACGTCGCTTCAATCTGACGTGTGTGAACTTCAGACGACTGTGGGGCAGCCATATTGAATGGCACCACCATGATCCGCGCATGAACCTCTCTGGTTTTTCTATTTTAGAATTATTGGAAATTCGTTGCTTTCATCACTTCCTAATTAATATAACTAATTATTTTAGCCGGCGGAAATACTTAATTCATTTTTCTTATGAAATTTGAGGTATTTGAATCTTACTTTAAGAAACTGTATTTTCTGCGGAGAAGTCCTGCTGTTCGTCAAGGCCACATAGATAGCTGTTCGTCAAGGTCATAGAGATAAGGTAGACCCGTCCCTGCCGCGCAGGTATCTGTCATGACGTCACCGGGGGAATACTTATATCCGGCATAGCAAGCTAAATATATGAAACACTACTTCGCAAGTGTCATACATGTCTAACGTACATTATTGCAACGTCAATAATGCATGTTAGACAGTATGAAGTCTCATATTAATGACAAGGAAACTCACAGGCATCCAAAAGTAGTACCCCTGGTGACGTCATCAGCGCAGATTATAGATCAGCTTATAGGCATTGGGATGACAACGGCCTGGCCGTTCGTAAGCTACACGTTTGTGCCATATTTGTGCGGTTGACGCGTGTGCTGAGTCGGGGCTGGGTTGAAGATTATTAATCTGCAACTGGAGGTAAGGCTTTCATGTGTTTCATTAATTAATGTGATGTGTTGTATTTTTGATCCACCTTTTTACC
Organism: Chirona hameri; assembly: GCA_036785665.1. NCBI lineage: Eukaryota > Metazoa > Arthropoda > Thecostraca > Balanomorpha > Balanidae > Chirona > Chirona hameri. The sequence goes on from JAXIVJ010017277.1 coordinate 949, forward strand.
GGTGGTTTGCCACGTTACCTATCAGAAGGAAAGTAAGGATACAGATTTTTGCCACTGCGGGGTACGGCTGCATAGTGATAGGCGTTTATATTTTAAAAGGATCTGCTACCATCCAAAGCACCAAAGAAGTAAAATTGTAAGAGAAAAGAAATAAGAGAATGAAGCTGAGGGCATAGATTCAGTAACGCACCTCTGGTAGGCAATAAGTGGTAGGTGGAAATTTGGGTAACGGTGGGGCTGGCCAGAGGTGAAAAAACCTCGAGGTTGACACCGACAAAGAGCCAGGCTAACTCATTTCCATTTTTCGCGCTCTTATGGCCAATTACTCTAAAAAGCAAGTTTTTTCTCACGCCTCGGTGACTAACAATATTGATAAAAATCGTCACTCTGGTACATTTGGTAAACATGCAACATATTTTGTCAATACGCAGCACATTGTGTCAATACACATCAGACATTTTTAACACAACACATTTTATGATTGGTACAATGAGTGCTACACATGAAGATAGGGGTGTCTGAATAATTGTACTCCAGAACCATCAGTACCTATTTTAACATGGTAACGGGGGGGGGGGGTGCCCAGTGAGCCGTTTTGCCCCCCCCCCCCCCTCCCCCAGTCAAAAAATGCTTCCACCCTGATTTCATTATTTCCATGTCAGTTTCCGGTTGATAGGTATTCAATTAAAATAAAATATGCTTACCTGGTGATAAATGTATACAAATCCAATGCAAATGTCATGATATTCCTAAGTTTTAGAATTTCCCAACCAAAATAAGTATCTTTAAATTATTTCCGGAATATCTTGAATTTCAATATCCTTTGAACAATTGCTCATTAGCGGCAGAGTGGCGGAGATCGGGGGTTGTTGGATCAGAAACGTCGCCACACAATTTGGAGTGGGTGGGGGCAACTGCTGAACCGATTGTGTTCACATTTGGTGTGTAGTTAGGCAGGGGCTCCGCCACAGGGGGGCGGGGGGACGAGTGTCCCCTAGGGGCGGATACAGGGGGGCCGCGGGGGACGGCCGCCCCCTGCGGGTGGATACAGAGGGTGGCGGCGCCCCCTCCCCCCCCCCATCTGCACCCCCTCCGCACCGAAGGCGCGGAAGGGCCTCGCAAGCAGACCAATTTCCGCGCCGAATGCGCGGAAATAGACATGCTTACAGGGTTGGATATCTGACATTTGCTGCATTCAGACCAGGAGCCGCCCTCAGGCTAGGTGCCGCCCCCAGCCAGGTGCCGCCTTCAGGTCATGTGCCGCCCTCAGGTCATGTGATGCCCTCAGGCCAGATGCCGCCCCCTGGTCAGGTGCCACCTTCAAGCCAGGTGCCGCCCTCAAGGCAGGTGCAGCCCTCAGGCCAGGTCCCGTCATCAGGTCACGTACCGCGTTCTGGCGGGGCACCGCCCTCAGGTCGGATGCCGCCCTCATGCCAGTTGCCGCCCCTTGGTCATGTGCCGCCCCTTAGCCATGTGCCGCTACCTAGCCATGTGCCGCCCTATGGCCAGGTGACGGCGCCCCTCCGGCCAGTGAGGACGCCCCTCCGGCCAGTGACGGTGCTTTTGCGGCCAGTGACGGCATCCCCTGTCAAAGACGGTGCCCCTCCGGCCAGTGACGGCGCCCCTCTGGCTAGTGACGGCGCCCCTCTGACCAGTGACGGCCCCTCTCCGGCCAGTGACGGCGCCCCACCGGCAAATGACGGCGCCCCTCCGCGGCCAGTGACTGCACCCCTCCAGCCAATGACGGCGCCCCTCCGGCCAGTGATGGCGCCCCACCGGCAAATGACGGCGACCCTCCAGCCAGTGACTGCGCCCCTCCACCCAATGACGGCGCCCCGCTGTTCAGTGACGGCGCCCCTCCGTCTAATAACGGCGCCCATCTGACCAGTGACAGCGTCCCTTCGGCTAGTGACGGCGCCCATCTGGCCAGTGATAGCACTCCTCCGGCCAGTGACGCCACTCTTGCGGCCAGTAACGACGCCCCATCGCCAGTTACGGTGCCCCTTCGGCCAATGGGCACAGACAATGGCGGCACCCTTCAGGCCAGTGACGGCGCCCCTCTGGCCAGTGACTGCTGGAGGTGCGAGACTCTCTCAGCCTCGACAATCGCCCTCTCAGACCAGCCTGGGGTCCGCTCAGGCATGGCAAGGGTTCTATCAGGCCTATAAATTATCTAAGGGCCCCTCATGCCGCACGAGGGCACCTCAGGCTGACAGGGGGCCCGCTCAATCCGACCAAGTTCTCCTTCAGGCCGATCGAGGTCCTCTCAAGCCGGCCGAGGACCACTCAGGTTGGACTTGACCCATCAGGCCGACCAAGTTCCCCTTCGGGCGCTGGAGGATCCCCTCTACCCGTCCGTGGGCCCCTCACGCCAACCAAAGGCCCCTCATTCGGAACATAATGGCCCACAGGCTGACAAAGGGTCTCCTCAGGCTGAAAAAGGGCTTCCTCAGACCTAGGGCCCCTCAGACCAAGTGATGGCCCTGATGCCGACCCTTTGTGCATTTCTACGCACGCCACTGAGTGTCACTCATGGGAGACTAGAAGAACAATAGTTTCTGTGATAATGTTCCTTCAATTGAGGTAGAATGATTTATCACTCCGGACGGGGCAGGGGCTGCCCTAAAATGACTTTCCCGCAAAACAAAGTTGAATGCCGAGACGGAGAAGCTCCTGAAGTACGGTGAACAGTCTATCCTCGTGCTGTCAGCTAAAGCTGAGCGCATATTTGTATTTGTTCCAACCTTACGTTTGAAGGTGTCGGCGCCCTTCGCTAAGCAGAGCTGTTTGCATGGACCATATCCGATCGCGCAATATTTGCTGACAGGCGAAATTTAAAGTCATGGATTTACGTGTCACAAACTTTCGGCACGGTCCTCCCGCGCATTAACTTCATCTTACTCAGGCCGCTGCCACCGATACAGGTCATCCCAGTCAAGGGTAAATAGGACGAGTTAGCACGAGTCGCGGCGTGCATCAACTCGAACATCTCTCCCTGCCAACTCTTCTTGGTGCAAGAAGAAGTCAGGCGGGCGCGATTGTCAAATGCGCTACGCAGGCACGTAAACAGGATTTTTATCAGGGAGGGGGGGGGGGCACCCGGTAGTAAAAAAATCGCTCCTCAGCCATATCTTGTTGACGGGGGGAGGGAGGGGTATGGTTGGGTCGTCAGAGATCTCATTTTATCTCGTGTGCATTTATTTTGCTCAGACGGAGGGGGGGGGGGGGGGGCATGGCTCCGTGCCCCCCCCTCCTGACTACATCCCTGGCGCTACGGAGAAGAACTTCAACAAGCACCGCAACGACGTGGCTACGATGGAATTTGGACGAGAGGCGCCTCTTCGTCCGTGGAAGATGGAAGCGTCGGTCTGATGGAAGTGGTAGACAATAATGTCTACCACTTCCATCAGGTATAGATTCAAGCAGAGATTGGGCTAGGTAGATTTCGGCAGGTCAGAGAGGAGAGAGAGAGAGAGAGAGAGAGAGAGAGAGAGAGAGAGAGAGAGAGAGAGAGAGAGAGAGAGAGAGAGAGAGGGGGGGGGGGTTATATTTCAGCAGGCCAGAGAGAGGTGAATGACCTAGCCGTGACAGAATTAGTCACATCCACGATCGCACTCGAATATACGTGCTGCTGACGAAAATGCGTGCTATTGACGGACGGCATACCTACATGTGAGAGTACTATACAAATACATTCAGTATCTGTTTATAAAAACATTTATAATTTTACTTTTTAGAGAGAGAAAAAACTGCAAATGAGTAAGCGTAAGAGAATTGACCAACTACGGCGTCTTACTGGTTCGATACAAAGTTATGGAAGAAAAATGACGAATGACCTCAGGGTGAATATATTTTACCTCGTGGAGGTCACAGGATAAAAATACTACATGGATCTTTGCATTGGCGGTTCCAGAACGTATGGTTTGGGAGGGAGGGGGGGAATTTCCAAAAAGTCTCGCACAATTCTGAAAACGCATCGGATTTGGCTTGCTTATGTATTGATACCTGATTTAAAGCTAACTTTCCTTAGTAAAAGTTGCTTAGAGATTGTTTTCTATATCAGGACATGTGTCGATCTTGCGACGATTTCAGGCGGTTGGGGGGGGGGGGCAATTGCCCATTTTGCCTAACCGTAGATCTGCCACGTAGATCCGTAAAACCGTAGATTGCAAAAGACTGGTGAACATTGGGAAAATTTAGCCATTTCCTGTGGATTTATATACATTTTCATGTTTCCCAATGACTTATAATTGGGAGGTCACAAAATATACTTCACTTTAGGTCACTGATATAAAAATCATCCGAAATAGCAGAATTGTAGGTGTGTATGACCTGATTAAATCCTGTGAGTATCTAAATGATCAGTCAAACAATGTGGCTGCGGCACGACCTTACATTTTTTGGAGGTGAGATCACTAGACTTGACTTAGCAACTTGACCTGAGGAGACCCAAGGTAAACAAATTAACAGGATTTGGGCAATTGATAGGCAAGCAGTTGTACCAAAAATGGCAGCGCGAAATGGCGTCGTTTTCCGCTATTTCCAAAAAACCTAAGGGGGGAGAGTATCCGCCCCCGCTGTCGGATCCAGGAGGCGGACATCAGGGGAAAATGCCCCCACAGGCATCTGGGGGAGGGGGGGGGGGGCATGCAATACAAGTATGCCCCCCCCCCGCGCGTTCCCGGCACTGAACGTGAAAAACAATGATCTTAGGAGAAAACTTCATGCAAACGAAAGTTTTTCTCTTAAGTGATTTAATTTTAGTTTTGATGTATCCCTTGCTTTCAATGAGACAAACAGCGCACCTGATGCAATTCAAGCAGTCCCGGTGACACTCGCCCCGCTGGGTGGAGGGGGGGGGGGGGGCAGAATCTGCCACCTACCGGATTTTCTCAATAACTATAAAACTCTAATAGATATCAACGTGAAACCTATAGTACCTTATACTACATCAATTATACGTCTTCTCACCAAATTTTAATGAAATTAATGAAGTATTTGGGGAGATAATAACGTTTTAATGACGTCATGTTATTCCATTTTTGGTGGAAGAACAATAAATGTTTGATTTTTGTAATAGAGTTCAAAGCAAATTGCAAATACAAAACGTCAAAAGAAAAGAAATGTCATTCTCTTCCAAATGGCCATCTAGAATTGTTATTTTTTGGGTTTTTTGAACCCCAGAAATATTTTGTTCTCGGAAAAATGTCCTCAATTTTTTTTTTGTGAATTCGAAAAGTGAATTTCGTAAGCTCGAATACCAAAATAAGGTGACCGTCGCAAATTCGCGGAGGGAAAAATAGGGGCTACCTTTTTGCCACAAAAAGATATCCCAAAAATGGGGGTACCTTTTTGCCCCCCCCCCCCTCCCCAGTGGTTTTCCCCTTAAAATAGGCCCTGAGAACCATGCAATGTTGCATCATCTACTGATATTTGTTGTACCTATTGTTATAAGGATGCAAGAATAATGTTTCCATATTCATCCATGATGACATCACTTGCTGATTCCATGGGTGCTGCAAAATAGTTTTGGACAATTGATGTCTTGCGTATTTGAAGTAGGTAATAGAATCAAAGCATCATTCAATATTCCACAAATAAGATAGAAAACACCATTATTATTTTTGGTTCTGACCATATGAGAGCAATAATTTTATCCAACATGATTTTACATGACACAGTATTTTTGCCAGTATTGAATATTTTACCACAAGAACTACAGATGCATGATGCTGTGGCTATTTTGGTCTGGGTATGCCACAAATTGTATGTTATTTTTCAGAATCCAACATGATTTTACATTGGCACAGTTTTTATGCCAGTATTGAATATTTAAACATAATTGTGTTCATTTAATTTTATATGTGATAAGAGATAAAGAGATTGTGCCAAGATACCTGGAAAAGATAACAAGATCCAGCAAATACATTTCACTAAACTTTGGAAACAATACTTGATCGATCAAGAATGTTGGCATTAGGTATCCAAAATTTTACCTATAATTTGGCAAGCTCTTCAGATAGAGCTCTAAGAAAATCCAGGATCAGGGATACTAAAAAAAATGAGAGGGGAAGTGGTATTTGTTAAAATTGTATTGCATGAAGAAAGGGGAAAATTCTCTCTTTCCCCATTCAAAATCATTCCTATCCACTGACCAGGATCCTCCATGATATTTAACAAATTTGGATCTACTAATATTACCATCATCATCATCATACATTTATTTGCCTTGACAATAGGTGAAATTCAGGATAGACACATTGGTGCACGTCAGGGTTGTGCTCGACTCAGAGTCGGTGAGTCAGATTTGACTCAACTCTGACTCAAATCAACTTGAGTCAGAGTCGAGTCGTTTAAGAAAAATAGGGGCTCTCCTTGAGTCAGAGTTGAGTCGCTTTAACAAAATAAGGGCTCAACTTGAGTCAGAGTCGAGTCGCTTAATCAAAATAGGGGTTTGAGTTGAGTCAGAGCGAAGTCGCATGGATGTCGCTTGAGTCAATGTTGAGTCACCTGGATGCTGCTTGAGTCAAAGCTGAGTCGACTCAACCTCTTACAAGTCAAAGTCACATCTGATATAACAAGCAAAACAATCGGAGCAACTAAATAATAAAGGGGTCCAAACAATGTTCTAGAGTGCTTTTCAAACCCACATAAATCAATAACATAAACAATACGTAGCTGTGCTGGTGCGAAATAATAATAATAATCATTATTATTATTATTATTGTTATTAGGAACATATATTTGAATATAGCTTACAATGCAGCTGGATGCAGTAGATATTTATGATAATGCAATATTCATTATGTGCCTTGATCCAGAGTAAATCAAAATAAAAGTGTTTACCTATATGATGTAATATTCTAATGAGTTTTTGCAAGACAAATACATTTGAATCGAAGTCGTTAAGTTAGTTGAACTTGAGGTTAAAAATTAGTCGACTCAAGCAATTTTCACATGAGTCAAAGTTCAGTCGACTAAACAAAAACAAAATCCCGCTTGAGTCAGAGTTGAGTCGGGGGTAAAAGCAAATGAGTCAAAGTTGAGTCGACTCAAACAAATTGTCCCCCTCGCTTGAGTCAGAGTTCAATCAGAGGTAAAAGCAAATGAGTCAAAGCTGAGTCGACTCAAAACAAATAATTTCCTCGCTTGAGTCAGAGTTGAGTCAGAGTCCCTTCGTAAATGAGTCAGAGTCGAGTCAGTCTAAAAAATCTGAGTCGAGCACAACCCTGGTGCACGTTGCCATCAAAACAAAAGGATTGTTCCATAAGCTTACGCTTAAATCAGAGCACCTATCCCTTTGATCGCGAAACGCTAGTTGTAGCTATCTACTGACCACCGCGCCACAGCACATGATTTATCGGGATACTGGATTCAGATATTAGGAAGGTAATTCCTGTGATTTTTTTTTATAATGAAGCTTAGTTGGCAAGGAGTAAGTTGAAAGCACTTGCTTGCAATGTCCTATTATTTCGGGGCAGCCCGCCTGGCCAACCGGGACGTCGCCACGATCCATCCCGGACCGGGGACAAGTGCGGGTTACCGTCCCGGTTGGCCCATAGAAAGTAAGTCGTAATACAAAAACAGATTTGCGTAAGTTATGCACAGCAACCCCATAGAGGTGACCATCTTGACATTTGAACTCAAATGTCATCTTGACATTTGAGTCCGACATTATTATTTCAACTATTAATAAAAACTGACCTCAGGTCAAGGTCACCAAATAACCTAAATGGGGTATATTGCATATCATCTCACGGGCATTGTCGCCAGAAATCCAATGATGACATTTGAAGGCTCCATTCTGTCGAGGGTTAGGGGCAAATTAGTGCTGATGACCACAGATGATCTCAGGTGACCCTGCAAGGCCCACGGAGTACCTAATTATTTCACCTGAATTGGCAAGAATCGCCGATGGGAACATCTTGAGTATCAGTTTCATGCCAAACATGTCAAAATGAGGCATTTGAAACCTTTGGCAACTTTAAATTGAAATTGAGTCAATTGGGACAATAGAGGCGAATTTAAGTGCCCATTGCCTTATAATAGGGAGTCCCCAGAATTGAAGTGATATGGGGTTACCGATATAAAATCCAAGATTTGCAATTTGCAATAAAAAATGCAATTTAGCGAATTCGTATTACCTATTTAGGTGCTACTCAGGATATTCCCAAGCGGAACGCTACGTTATACCTATAACTCGCCCCCCCCCCCCCCTTAGAAACATCAATATCGTCAGGTCAGATCGATGGTAAAGTTAGCCGAGGTCAATTATGTACAAGCAACCACATTTTACAGCCGCCGTGCGCGTCATTACTACATAAACAGACAATGTGCAAGCTCCAGGGTTGTCGCTACCTAGTGGGGGTCGCCCCCACACTTATGGGAATTTTTAACATTACGACTATCGGTATTGCATGACAAAAATTGACTTCAAAGGGCATCCGACCCCCCCCCCCCCCCCCCCCACCTACACACACACACACACACACACAGAGATGATAAGTACTTGATTTGACTTGGCTTTACCTGGCTTGACACGTAACAGCCGCTGCCACGTGGACAGGCACGTAACCAGGATTTCGTCCAGGGGGGGGGGGGGGGGCGGGCGGCGCCTCGAAAGGGCCCCTTCCCGAGCGTTGAAAGGGCCCCCTTTCCAAGCGTTGAAAGCCCCCCCCCCCAAAAAAAAAACACGGATGAAAAGGCACGTTAAAAGGATGGAAAATGCAGTATGACAGGTATGGCATGGGCCATACCAACATTTAGGAGCTGGAGTTAGCAAACTGCCATATCAACTTTGGAACGAGCGACACCAATTTGGAATCAGCTATACCAACTTGGAATATTGTTTATGCTTAAGACCTGGAACTCTTAAACAAATGGCGCCGCAGAGCGGCGCGAACATTTTGAGTCTTATGCCCTGGATATGCATTCTCATCAATGCGTCGCATTGCGTATGGTGCGGACCTCTACAATTGTTATATTGTGCGTTTAAAAGTGCGGTAAAAAAGGTGCTAAAGTGAACTATTTTGCCCAATTACATAGGAAAGTAGCAACATAACACATAAATGCGCCGAGAAACGGGCCGAGTTTTTTCCTAACCCGCATATAATTGAATTTGCAGTTAAATTGCACCGCAAACCGGCGCGAAAATTTTGAGTTTGATTCCCTGTACAACTGTATTCTTACTGTTGAAAGGCCCAAGGTCCATTCAGATCGTCTAGACCTTTTCAACGCCATCGTCTAGACCTCACCTTCAATTCAGATCGTCTAGACCTCACCTGCCCAGGGGCAAGACCTTTTCTCTGACCTTTTCAACGCCCTCCCGACCTGTTCAGGGACTCATCTGGGATCCGCGAAGAGAAAAGACATGATGTGGAGTGGGTGATATATATAATACAAAGAGGGCTTACTCTACAGGACAAATTAAAATCGGAGCTTTCGGGTATATTGTAGCACCCTGACGAAGGGTGTTATGATATACCCGAAAGCTCCGCTTTTAATATTTGTATTGTGGAGTAAGTCCTCTTTGTATTTAATCTTCATCTGTGATCTCCACGTGCTTTGACCCTTCTGTTCTCACCAGGAACTCCTCTGACCTTCCAAGAAGCCCCTCATGTGTGTCAAGGGGCCCATTCGGCCTGTTCAGAGGTCCTTCCGACTTGGCCAGGGACTGCACTGGCTGCTTTGTCGCCCTACCGACATGCTCAGGGGTAGGGGCGGCGGATTGCGGGGCGCAGGGTACCTAAAATCCCCCCCCCCCAGTTGAAAATCCTGGGGAGGGGTGGGGGAGGGTCATTTTGCCCCCAGATTGAGCAGGCCAAAATCTGGGGAGGGTGAAAAATTGCCTTTATGCCCCCCAGGATTTTCGACTGGGGGTATTTTGGGTACCCTGCCCCCGCAATACGCCGCCCCTGCTCAGGGGCCCCTCTCACCTGCCCAGGGGCCCCTCCAGTCTGGCTAGGAACTCATCCGACATGTTCAAGGGGTCTTCCGACCGGCCCAGGCACCCATTCGGTCTGGCCAGGGGCCCCTCTGACTTGCCCAGGAGCCCCCCCCCCCCCCGATCTGCCCAGCGACTCTTCTGGTCGGCCTGCGCTGGCTGCTTTGTCGCCCTGCCGACATGCTCAAGGGGCCCTCCGACCTACCCTGGGGCCCCTCCGTGCTGGCCAGGGGTCAATTCGGCACGTTCAGGGGCCCTTCTTACCCGCCCATTGGTCCTTTTGGTCTGGTCAGGGGCCCGTCCGATCTGCACCGAGGCCCTTTTAACTTTCCAGGGGCCCTCTGGTCTCTCCAGGGGCCCTCTAGCTTTATAAGGGGCCCTTTCAACCTGGCAAGGGATTGCGCTGGCTGCTTTGTCGCCTTGCGACATGCGCCGAGGGCCCTCCGACCTGCCCTGGGGCCCCTCCGTGCTGACTAGGGGCCCTTTCGGTCTGGTCAGGGGCCCCTCTGACCTGCACAGGGAACCTTTTAACTTCCCAGGGGCCCTCTGGTCTGTCCAGAGACCCTCTAACCTGCTCAGGGGCCCTTATGACCTGGCAAGGGACTGCGTTGGCCGCTATGTCACCCTGTTGACATGCTCAGGGGCCTCTCGACCTGCCCAGGGCCCAGGGCCTCTTGACCTGCCCTCTGTGCTGGCTAGGGGCCCATTCGACGTGTTCAGGGGGCCCATTCGACGTGCTCAGGGGGCCCTCTGACCCGCTCAGGAGCCCTTTCGGTCTGGTCAGGGGCCCCTCTGACATGCACAGGGCTCTTTTGAACGTCGAAGGGCCTTCAGAGAGGGCCCTGGTGGCCCTAAAGGGCATCTGAAGTCCTCTTTCGCGCGGTCTCGTCGGCCTTTATCGGCGCGCGCAGCGCGCCGAAAAGAGCCCTCGCGCTCCGAAAAGGGCCCTCCTGGCCTCCAGGGGGCGCGGCCGCCCCCGCCGCCCCCCCCCCCCCCTGGCTACTTGCCTGCACGTGGATGACCTCAATCAATATCTGTATCTGTAAGTTCACAATGCCTGGCGACGCGCGTGACAGGGGCCCTGGGTATGTCCAAGATATGACATTTGCATATGTTCATAGAATAGAGAAAATTGTGACAAGCCGTTTGACCCCATAACGGAATTTTTCCGAACAATACTTCCTGAAATCTGGACTGAGTTGCCCATCCGTCGGATAGGCAGTTTGCTGTGACGGGGATCTACTTTCAGTGGGCGAATAATCAGCTGATTGTCGGTCCTCATAATTCACGAAATGTACACGTATTTCACACAGCCGGTCCTCGGATTCCGGTGAGGTCCTCGACATTCCGACCTCATGGCATTTCTTTCCTAAAACGATTCTGACAAATTTCAAACGTCAGGGTACCTCTATTCGTCACTCATTTTAAGTGTCTGCATTTTGGCGGGCCTCAGGCAATCGCAACAGGTGGTCCTCTAGATACACGGTGCAGACAAGGTGCTCGTCTTACACCGTACACACGTATAGGTGTGTGTGTGTGTGTGTGTGTGTGTGTGTGTGTGTGTGTGTGTGTGTGTGTGTGTGTGTGTGTGTGTGTGTGTGTGTGTGTGTGTGTGTGTGTGTGTGTGTGTGTGTGTGTGTGTGTGTGTGTGTGTGTGTGTGTGTGTGTGTGTGTGTGTGTGTGTGTGTGTGTGTGTGTGTGTGTGTGTGTGTGTGTGTGTGTGTGTGTGTGTGTGTGTGTGTGTGTGTGTGTGTGTGTGTGTGTGTGTGTGTGTGTGTGTGTGTGTGTGTGTGTGTGTGTGTGTGTGTGTGTGTGTGTGTGTGTGTGTGTGTGTGTGTGTGTGTGTGTGTGTGTGTGTGTGTGTGTGTGTGTGTGTGTGTGTGTGTGTGTGTGTGTGTGTGTGTGTGTGTGTGTGTGTGTGTGTGTGTGTGTGTGTGTGTGTGTGTGTGTGTGTGTGTGTGTGTGTGTGTGTGTGTGTGTGTGTGTGTGTGTGTGTGTGTGTGTGTGTGTGTGTGTGTGTGTGTGTGTGTGTGTGTGTGTGTGTGTGTGTGTGTGTGTGTGTGTGTGTGTGTGTGTGTGTGTGTGTGTGTGTGTGTGTGTGTGTGTGTGTGTGTGTGTGTGTGTGTGTGTGTGTGTGTGTGTGTGTGTGTGTGTGTGTGTGTGTGTGTGTGTGTGTGTGTGTGTGTGTGTGTGTGTGTGTGTGTGTGTGTGTGTGTGTGTGTGTGTGTGTGTGTGTGTGTGTGTGTGTGTGTGTGTGTGTGTGTGTGTGTGTGTGTGTGTGTGTGTGTGTGTGTGTGTGTGTGTGTGTGTGTGTGTGTGTGTGTGTGTGTGTGTGTGTGTGTGTGTGTGTGTGTGTGTGTGTGTGTGTGTGTGTGTGTGTGTGTGTGTGTGTGTGTGTGTGTGTGTGTGTGTGTGTGTGTGTGTGTGTGTGTGTGTGTGTGTGTGTGTGTGTGTGTGTGTGTGTGTGTGTGTGTGTGTGTGTGTGTGTGTGTGTGTGTGTGTGTGTGTGTGTGTGTGTGTGTGTGTGTGTGTGTGTGTGTGTGTGTGTGTGTGTGTGTGTGTGTGTGTGTGTGTGTGTGTGTGTGTGTGTGTGTGTGTGTGTGTGTGTGTGTGTGTGTGTGTGTGTGTGTGTGTGTGTGTGTGTGTGTGTGTGTGTGTGTGTGTGTGTGTGTGTGTGTGTGTGTGTGTGTGTGTGTGTGTGTGTGTGTGTGTGTGTGTGTGTGTGTGTGTGTGTGTGTGTGTGTGTGTGTGTGTGTGTGTGTGTGTGTGTGTGTGTGTGTGTGTGTGTGTGTGTGTGTGTGTGTGTGTGTGTGTGTGTGTGTGTGTGTGTGTGTGTGTGTGTGTGTGTGTGTGTGTGTGTGTGTGTGTGTGTGTGTGTGTGTGTGTGTGTGTGTGTGTGTGTGTGTGTGTGTGTGTGTGTGTGTGTGTGTGTGTGTGTGTGTGTGTGTGTGTGTGTGTGTGTGTGTGTGTGTGTGTGTGTGTGTGTGTGTGTGTGTGTGTGTGTGTGTGTGTGTGTGTGTGTGTGTGTGTGTGTGTGTGTGTGTGTGTGTGTGTGTGTGTGTGTGTGTGTGTGTGTGTGTGTGTGTGTGTGTGTGTGTGTGTGTGTGTGTGTGTGTGTGTGTGTGTGTGTGTGTGTGTGTGTGTGTGTGTGTGTGTGTGTGTGTGTGTGTGTGTGTGTGTGTGTGTGTGTGTGTGTGTGTGTGTGTGTGTGTGTGTGTGTGTGTGTGTGTGTGTGTGTGTGTGTGTGTGTGTGTGTGTGTGTGTGTGTGTGTGTGTGTGTGTGTGTGTGTGTGTGTGTGTGTGTGTGTGTGTGTGTGTGTGTGTGTGTGTGTGTGTGTGTGTGTGTGTGTGTGTGTGTGTGTGTGTGTGTGTGTGTGTGTGTGTGTGTGTGTGTGTGTGTGTGTGTGTGTGTGTGTGTGTGTGTGTATGTGTGTGTGTGTGTGTGTGTGTGTATGTGTGTGTGTGTATGTGTGTGTGTGTGTGTGTGTGTGTGTGTGTGTGTGTGTGTATGTGTGTGTGTGTATGTGTGTGTGTGTGTGTGTGTGTGTGTGTGTGTGTGTGTGTGTGTGTGTGTGTGTGTGTGTGTGTGTGTGTGTGTGTGTGTGTGTGTGTATGTGTGTGTGTGTGTGTGTGTGTGTGTGTGTGTGTGTGTGTGTGTGTGTGTGTGTGTGTGTGTGTGTGTGTGTGTGTGTGTGTGTGTGTGTGTGTGTGTGTGTGTGTGTGTGTGTGTGTGTGTGTGTGTGTGTGTGTGTGTGTGTGTGTGTGTGTGTGTGTGTGTGTGTGTGTGTGTGTGTGTGTGTGTGTGTGTGTGTGTGTGTGTGTGTGTGTGTGTGTGTGTGTGTGTGTGTGTGTGTATGTGTGTGTATGTGTGTGTATGTGTGTGTATGTGTGTGTATGTGTGTGTATGTGTGTGTATGTGTGTGTATGTGTGTGTATGTGTGTGTATGTGTGTGTATGTGTGTGTATGTGTGTGTATGTGTGTGTATGTGTGTGTATGTGTGTGTATGTGTGTGTATGTGTGTGTATGTGTGTGTATGTGTGTGTATGTGTGTGTATGTGTGTGTATGTGTGTGTATGTGTGTGTATGTGTGTGTATGTGTGTGTATGTGTGTGTATGTGTGTGTATGTGTGTGTATGTGTGTGTATGTGTGTGTATGTGTGTGTATGTGTGTGTATGTGTGTGTATGTGTGTGTATGTGTGTGTATGTGTGTGTATGTGTGTGTATGTGTGTGTATGTGTGTGTATGTGTGTGTATGTGTGTGTATGTGTGTGTATGTGTGTGTATGTGTGTGTATGTGTGTGTATGTGTGTGTATGTGTGTGTATGTGTGTGTATGTGTGTGTATGTGTGTGTATGTGTGTGTATGTGTGTGTATGTGTGTGTATGTGTGTGTATGTGTGTGTATGTGTGTGTATGTGTGTGTATGTGTGTGTATGTGTGTGTATGTGTGTGTATGTGTGTGTATGTGTGTGTATGTGTGTGTATGTGTGTGTATGTGTGTGTATGTGTGTGTATGTGTGTGTATGTGTGTGTATGTGTGTGTATGTGTGTGTATGTGTGTGTATGTGTGTGTATGTGTGTGTATGTGTGTGTATGTGTGTGTATGTGTGTGTATGTGTGTGTATGTGTGTGTATGTGTGTGTATGTGTGTGTATGTGTGTGTATGTGTGTGTATGTGTGTGTATGTGTGTGTATGTGTGTGTATGTGTGTGTATGTGTGTGTATGTGTGTGTATGTGTGTGTATGTGTGTGTATGTGTGTGTATGTGTGTGTATGTGTGTGTATGTGTGTGTATGTGTGTGTATGTGTGTGTATGTGTGTGTATGTGTGTGTATGTGTGTGTATGTGTGTGTATGTGTGTGTATGTGTGTGTATGTGTGTGTATGTGTGTGTATGTGTGTGTATGTGTGTGTATGTGTGTGTATGTGTGTGTATGTGTGTGTATGTGTGTGTATGTGTGTGTATGTGTGTGTATGTGTGTGTATGTGTGTGTATGTGTGTGTATGTGTGTGTGTGTATGTGTGTGTATGTGTGTGTATGTGTGTGTATGTGTGTGTATGTGTGTGTATGTGTGTGTATGTGTGTGTATGTGTGTGTATGTGTGTGTATGTGTGTGTATGTGTGTGTATGTGTGTGTATGTGTGTGTATGTGTGTGTATGTGTGTGTATGTGTGTGTATGTGTGTGTATGTGTGTGTATGTGTGTGTATGTGTGTGTATGTGTGTGTATGTGTGTGTATGTGTGTGTATGTGTGTGTATGTGTGTGTATGTGTGTGTATGGTGTGTGTGTATGTGTGTGTGTATGTGTGTGTATGTGTGTGTTGTGTGTGTATGTGTGTGTATGTGTGTGTGTATGTGTGTGTGTATGTGTGTGTGTATGTGTGTGTGTATGTGTGTGTGTATGTGTGTGTGTATGTGTGTGTGTATGTGTGTGTGTATGTGTGTGTGTATGTGTGTGTGTATGTGTGTGTGTATGTGTGTGTGTATGTGTGTGTGTATGTGTGTGTATGTGTGTGTGTATGTGTGTGTGTATGTGTGTGTGTATGTGTGTGTGTATGTGTGTGTATGTGTGTGTGTATGTGTGTGTGTATGTGTGTGTGTATGTGTGTGTGTATGTGTGTGTGTATGTGTGTGTGTATGTGTGTGTGTATGTGTGTGTGTATGTGTGTGTGTATGTGTGTGTGTATGTGTGTGTGTATGTGTGTGTGTATGTGTGTGTGTATGTGTGTGTGTATGTGTGTGTGTATGTGTGTGTGTATGTGTGTGTGTATGTGTGTGTGTATGTGTGTGTGTATGTGTGTGTGTATGTGTGTGTGTATGTGTGTGTGTATGTGTGTGTGTATGTGTGTGTGTATGTGTGTGTGTATGTGTGTGTGTATGTGTGTGTGTATGTGTGTGTGTATGTGTGTGTGTATGTGTGTGTGTATGTGTGTGTGTATGTGTGTGTGTATGTGTGTGTGTATGTGTGTGTGTATGTGTGTGTGTATGTGTGTGTGTATGTGTGTGTGTATGTGTGTGTGTATGTGTGTGTGTATGTGTGTGTGTATGTGTGTGTGTATGTGTGTGTGTATGTGTGTGTGTATGTGTGTGTGTATGTGTGTGTGTATGTGTGTGTGTATGTGTGTGTGTATGTGTGTGTGTATGTGTGTGTGTATGTGTGTGTGTATGTGTGTGTGTATGTGTGTGTGTATGTGTGTGTGTATGTGTGTGTGTATGTGTGTGTGTATGTGTGTGTGTATGTGTGTGTGTATGTGTGTGTGTATGTGTGTGTGTATGTGTGTGTGTATGTGTGTGTGTATGTGTGTGTGTATGTGTGTGTGTATGTGTGTGTGTATGTGTGTGTGTATGTGTGTGTGTATGTGTGTGTGTATGTGTGTGTGTATGTGTGTGTGTATGTGTGTGTGTATGTGTGTGTGTATGTGTGTGTGTATGTGTGTGTGTATGTGTGTGTGTATGTGTGTGTGTATGTGTGTGTGTATGTGTGTGTGTATGTGTGTGTGTATGTGTGTGTGTATGTGTGTGTGTATGTGTGTGTGTATGTGTGTGTGTATGTGTGTGTGTATGTGTGTGTGTATGTGTGTGTGTATGTGTGTGTGTATGTGTGTGTGTATGTGTGTGTGTATGTGTGTGTGTATGTGTGTGTGTATGTGTGTGTGTATGTGTGTGTGTATGTGTGTGTGTATGTGTGTGTGTATGTGTGTGTGTATGTGTGTGTGTATGTGTGTGTGTATGTGTGTGTGTATGTGTGTGTGTATGTGTGTGTGTATGTGTGTGTGTATGTGTGTGTGTATGTGTGTGTGTATGTGTGTGTGTATGTGTGTGTGTATGTGTGTGTGTATGTGTGTGTGTATGTGTGTGTGTATGTGTGTGTGTATGTGTGTGTGTATGTGTGTGTGTATGTGTGTGTGTATGTGTGTGTGTATGTGTGTGTGTATGTGTGTGTATGTGTGTGTGTATGTGTGTGTGTATGTGTGTGTGTATGTGTGTGTGTATGTGTGTGTGTATGTGTGTGTGTATGTGTGTGTGTATGTGTGTGTGTATGTGTGTGTGTATGTGTGTGTGTATGTGTGTGTGTATGTGTGTGTGTATGTGTGTGTGTATGTGTGTGTGTATGTGTGTGTGTATGTGTGTGTGTATGTGTGTGTGTATGTGTGTGTGTATGTGTGTGTGTATGTGTGTGTGTATGTGTGTGTGTATGTGTGTGTGTATGTGTGTGTGTATGTGTGTGTGTATGTGTGTGTGTATGTGTGTGTGTGTGTGTGTGTGTGTGTGTGTGTGTGTGTGTGTGTGTGTGTGTGTATGTGTGTGTGTATGTGTGTGTGTGTGTGTGTGTGTATGTGTGTGTGTATGTGTGTGTGTATGTGTGTGTGTGTGTGTGTGTGTATGTGTGTGTGTATGTGTGTGTGTATGTGTGTGTATGTGTGTGTATGTGTGTGTATGTGTGTGTATGTGTGTGTATGTGTGTGTATGTGTGTGTATGTGTGTGTATGTGTGTGTATGTGTGTGTATGTGTGTGTATGTGTGCGTATGTGTGCGTATGTGTGCGTATGTGTGCGTATGTGTGCGTATGTGTGCGTATGTGTGCGTATGTGTGCGTATGTGTGCGTATGTGTGCGTATGTGTGCGTATGTGTGCGTATGTGTGCGTATGTGTGCGTATGTGTGCGTATGTGTGCGTATGTGTGCGTATGTGTGCGTATGTGTGCGTATGTGTGCGTATGTGTGCGTATGTGTGCGTATGTGTGCGTATGTGTGCGTATGTGTGCGTATGTGTGCGTATGTGTGCGTATGTGTGCGTATGTGTGCGTATGTGTGCGTATGTGTGCGTATGTGTGCGTATGTGTGCGTATGTGTGCGTATGTGTGCGTATGTGTGCGTATGTGTGCGTATGTGTGCGTATGTGTGCGTATGTGTGCGTATGTGTGCGTATGTGTGCGTATGTGTGCGTATGTGTGCGTATGTGTGCGTATGTGTGCGTATGTGTGCGTATGTGTGCGTATGTGTGCGTATGTGTGCGTATGTGTGCGTATGTGTGCGTATGTGTGCGTATGTGTGCGTATGTGTGCGTATGTGTGCGTATGTGTGCGTATGTGTGCGTATGTGTGCGTATGTGTGCGTATGTGTGCGTATGTGTGCGTATGTGTGCGTATGTGTGCGTATGTGTGCGTATGTGTGCGTATGTGTGCGTATGTGTGCGTATGTGTGCGTATGTGTGCGTATGTGTGCGTATGTGTGCGTATGTGTGCGTATGTGTGCGTATGTGTGCGTATGTGTGCGTATGTGTGCGTATGTGTGCGTATGTGTGCGTATGTGTGCGTATGTGTGCGTATGTGTGCATGTGTGCATGTGTGCATGTGTGCATGTGTGCATGTGTGCATGTGTGCATGTGTGCATGTGTGCATGTGTGCATGTGTGCATGTGTGCATGTGTGCATGTGTGCATGTGTGCATGTGTGCATGTGTGCATGTGTGCATGTGTGCATGTGTGCATGTGTGCATGTGTGCATGTGTGCATGTGTGCATGTGTGCATGTGTGCATGTGTGCATGTGTGCATGTGTGCATGTGTGCATGTGTGCATGTGTGCATGTGTGCATGTGTGTATGTGTGTATGTGTGTATGTGTGTATGTGTGTATGTGTGTATGTGTGTATGGGTGTATGGGTGTATGGGTGTATGGGTGTATGGGTGTATGGGTGTATGGGTGTATGGGTGTATGGGTGTATGGGTGTATGGGTGTATGGGTGTATGGGTGTATGGGTGTATGGGTGTATGGGTGTATGGGTGTATGGGTGTATGGGTGTATGGGTGTATGGGTGTATGGGTGTATGGGTGTATGGGTGTATGGGTGTATGGGTGTATGGGTGTATGGGTGTATGGGTGTATGGGTGTATGGGTGTATGGGTGTATGGGTGTATGGGTGTATGGGTGTATGGGTGTATGGGTGTATGGGTGTATGGTGTATGGGTGTATGGGTGTATGGGTGTATGGGTGTATGGGTGTATGGGTGTATGGGTGTATGGGTGTATGGGTGTATGGGTGTATGGGTGTATGTGTGTATGGGTGTATGTGTGTATGTGTGTATGTGTGTATGTGTGTATGTGTGTATGTGT
>JAXIVJ010017277.1:25000-26579 GCA_036785665.1 Chirona hameri
TGTCTAGGTGTCTAGGTGTCTAGGTGTCTAGGTGTCTAGGTGTCTAGGTGTCTAGGTGTCTAGGTGTCTAGGTGTCTAGGTGTCTAGGTGTCTAGGTGTCTAGGTGTCTAGGTGTCTAGGTGTCTAGGTGTCTAGGTGTCTAGGTGTCTAGGTGTCTAGGTGTCTAGGTGTCTAGGTGTCTAGGTGTCTAGGTGTCTAGGTGTCTAGGTGTCTAGGTGTCTAGGTGTCTAGGTGTCTAGGTGTCTAGGTGTCTAGGTGTCTAGGTGTCTAGGTGTCTAGGTGTCTAGGTGTCTAGGTGTCTAGGTGTCTAGGTGTCTAGGTGTCTAGGTGTCTAGGTGTCTAGGTGTCTAGGTGTCTAGGTGTCTAGGTGTCTAGGTGTCTAGGTGTCTAGGTGTCTAGGTGTCTAGGTGTCTAGGTGTCTAGGTGTCTAGGTGTCTAGGTGTCTAGGTGTCTAGGTGTCTAGGTGTCTAGGTGTCTAGGTGTCTAGGTGTCTAGGTGTCTAGGTGTCTAGGTGTCTAGGTGTCTAGGTGTCTAGGTGTCTAGGTGTCTAGGTGTCTAGGTGTCTAGGTGTCTAGGTGTCTAGGTGTCTAGGTGTCTAGGTGTCTAGGTGTCTAGGTGTCTAGGTGTCTAGGTGTCTAGGTGTCTAGGTGTCTAGGTGTCTAGGTGTCTAGGTGTCTAGGTGTCTAGGTGTCTAGGTGTCTAGGTGTCTAGGTGTCTAGGTGTCTAGGTGTCTAGGTGTCTAGGTGTCTAGGTGTCTAGGTGTCTAGGTGTCTAGGTGTCTAGGTGTCTAGGTGTCTAGGTGTCTAGGTGTCTAGGTGTCTAGGTGTCTATGGCTCTAGGCTCTATGGCTCTATGGCTCTATGGCTCTATGGCTCTATGGCTCTATGGCTCTATGGCTCTATGGCTCTATGGCTCTATGGCTCTATGGCTCTATGGCTCTATGGCTCTATGGCTCTATGGCTCTATGGCTCTATGGCTCTATGGCTCTATGGCTCTATGGCTCTATGGCTCTATGGCTCTATGGCTCTATGGCTCTATGGCTCTATGGCTCTATGGCTCTATGGCTCTATGGCTCTATGGCTCTATGGCTCTATGGCTCTATGGCTCTATGGCTCTATGGCTCTATGGCTCTATGGCTCTATGGCTCTATGGCTCTATGGCTCTATGGCTCTATGGCTCTATGGCTCTATGGCTCTATGGCTCTATGGCTCTATGGCTCTATGGCTCTATGGCTCTATGGCTCTATGGCTCTATGGCTCTATGGCTCTATGGCTCTATGGCTCTATGGCTCTATGGCTCTATGGCTCTATGGCTCTATGGCTCTATGGCTCTATGGCTCTATGGCTCTATGGCTCTATGGCTCTATGGCTCTATGGCTCTATGGCTCTATGGCTCTATGGCTCTATGGCTCTATGGCTCTATGGCTCTATGGCTCTATGGCTCTATGGCTCTATGGCTCTATGGCTCTATGGCTCTATGGCTCTATGGCTCTATGGCTCTATGGCTCTATGGCTCTATGGCGCTATGGCGCTATGGCGCTATGGCGCTATGGCTCTATGGCTCTATGGCTCTATGGCTC
>JAXIVJ010017278.1:0-26576 GCA_036785665.1 Chirona hameri
CATGCTAGCAGACATGCTAGCAGACATGCTAGCAGACATGCTAGCAGACATGCTAGCAGACATGCTAGCAGACATGCTAGCAGACATGCTAGCAGACATGCTAGCAGACATGCTAGCAGACATGCTAGCAGACATGCCAGCAGACATGCCAGCAGACATGCTAGCAGACATGCTAGCAGACATGCTAGCAGACATGCTAGCAGACATGCTAGCAGACATGCTAGCAGACATGCCAGCAGACATGCCAGCAGACATGCTAGCAGACATGCTAGCAGACATGCTAGCAGACATGCCAGCAGACATGCCAGCAGACATGCTAGCAGACATGCTAGCAGACATGCTAGCAGACATGCTAGCAGACATGCTAGCAGACATGCCAGCAGACATGCCAGCAGACATGCTAGCAGACATGCTAGCAGACATGCCAGCAGACATGCCAGCAGACATGCTAGCAGACATGCTAGCAGACATGCCAGCAGACATGCCAGCAGACATGCTAGCAGACATGCTAGCAGACATGCCAGCAGACATGCCAGCAGACATGCTAGCAGACATGCCAGCAGACATGCTAGCAGACATGCTAGCAGACATGCTAGCAGACATGCTAGCAGACATGCTAGCAGACATGCTAGCAGACATGCCAGCAGACATGCTAGCAGACATGCTAGCAGACATGCTAGCAGACATGCTAGCAGACATGCTAGCAGACTCCACATCCGTGGCATAATGCAGTGTCGATTACGACTTACTGCCCAATGTATTACTCTTGAAATAAAATTGGAAATAGAGCTTTCTTTGTAAATGACATATTTTGCTCCAAATAGGGACGGCAATGACTGGTCTGGCTTTTGGATAAAAGTAGTACAAGCACAGTTCATTAGAGATTCTACAATCCCGTTTGCTTTCACAGTTATCATAGATAAGTAGATAAGTAGATAAGACAGATAAGTAGTTTTGCATCGAAATCAATCCGAGACATAATGTAATTAATAAAGTTTCGTTTTTACGGATATGATAAGTAAATCTGCAAACTTCTGGAATTAAGGTCCCTATGTTCCCTATACAGAAGCCCAAGCAAAATAATGTTCAGCTTCATTGTGATATCCCGTGTGCCTACGTTTCAATGTCATGGGCCATTGCCATTTCTATTTATGACTTCCGAATCGCTAATCCCATCAAGATGATATATTTTGGTTACATAACAGTCTCTTCTGCTGTGTTAATTAGTAAATGTTAACACATCTGACTTCATAGCAGAGGATATGGATCATAGTGACGTCATATTTAAGGCATAGTTCGCGCATGGGTGAGTTTGCCTTCACAACATCTGCACACCCACTGGCGGATCCAGGGGGTGAGGGGTGGGGGGCATCAGAGGCAAATGAATGGCGGATCCAGGGGGCGGGGGGGGGCATCAGAGGAAAATGACTGGCGGATCCAGGGGGCGGGGGGGGGCATCAGAGACAAATGACTGGCGGATCCAGGGGGTGGGGGGGGGGGGGCATCAGAGGCAAATGACTGGCGGATCCAGGGGCGGGGGGGGGGGCATCAGAGGCAAATGAGTGATTGAATTTGAAGTTTGTATGTATCCCTTTGTTCAATGAAAGACAAATCACCGCTCCTGATGCAATTCAAGCAGCCCGGTGACACTTAACCCGCGCCCCGCTGGGGGGGGGGGCAGAATCTGCACCCTTCCCGGATCTTCTCAATAACTTAAAAACTATGATAGATATGAACGTCAAACTTTCAGTACCTTATGCTGCATCAATTCTACGTCATCTCACAAATTCCAATGACATTGATGCAGTATTTTGGGAGATAATGACGTTTTAATGACGCCATGTCGTTTTTGGTGGAAAAACGATAAATGTTTGAACAATCGTAGAAAATAGAGTTTTGAAGTAAATTGCAAATGAAAACGGCAAAAGAAAGAAATGGCATTCTTTTCAAAATGGTGATCTCAGATTTTCGCAATTTTGTGTTGTTGACCCTCATAAGTGAACACAAAAATCCACATTTTTTTTGTGTGAATTTGAAAAGTTAATTTCTTAAGCTCGAATACCAAAATAAAGTGACCGGCCCAAATCCGCGGATAAAAATGGGGATACCTTTTTGTCACAAAAAGATACCCCCCCCCCCCCCCACACACACACACACGGAGAGAGGCTGGATCCGCCAGTGTGCACACCAATTCAACACTCCCACAGATTTGTGTGACAAGAGAGGTATAATAAACTGTGTGTAATTGAGCCGTTATCAGGAAACATATCAGCTAAACAAGCTAACGTCCGAATATATTAAGCGCCTGTTAGTCAGGTTTTGCGTGACAAATTCCTACTGTGAAAAGTGTTGGCAGGAATGTTTACGATTTCTGCGGGGCTTAGTTCTGGCAATTTTCGCATGCTTGCAGTGTTGCGCTCTTAATTAGGTCCACTTAACAGATATGACTGTATCTGTACAGGTATGTTGCTCCAAACTGGCTGTCAAAACAGATAGTTATATCAGATGTATCATTTTCTGTGGAGGCAAAAGCATGCTCGGGTACAACAACGCAGGTAAGGAGACGGCCTTGAAATACCGTTAAAAGGTATGCGTGTATGCCAAAAGTTTGTCAGTGCAATGTGGTGCTAAAGAAACGCGACTAATGAGATTTAGGCATTCAACGGTTTCTAATTTTAAGAGAAGAGATAATTCATTATCATCTATTTACAAAAAATACAGGTAGGTATATCTATGAGCAATATTCGAAGTTCAAACATCATACATACCAGTAAAACGCCTTTTTTGGGCAATGACGGAGCGGGCGCGCACTGGTAAAGCTAAAACAAGTTTGAAATATGAAACGGTACGGGAGCACACGTGGTAGTAACACATGGTTCTTTTAGTCCTTTTAGTCCCCCATACAAAAATTGCAAGGCCTCCATGCATGCCAACATAAAAATCAAGTTGTATTAAATTGTGCATGATCTCCTTTCTCGAATCCACCAAAAAGGAGTACGTCCTGAGCGCTGCATGCTTCAGCGTATACAAAAACGAATGTTTAGATAAATCAAACCATTTATCAAGAATGAATTTTGTTCATTTCGACGTCTGCGGGTGCCATGCGCTGTGGGACCACCCCTATCAGAACGCACCATAACAAAATACAAATTTAGTTGATGGTCCTATCCAATGGTGAACACCCGATCTCAATCGGAGCAGTGGTTACAAAGTTATTAGCTTCCGAAATGCGTCTGTATGGCTGGGTCAGGCCGGTTCAAATGTAAATTTGTCTAGTAAGTTGACGAGAAGCCTCACGGGCGCTTCGCGCCCGCTCGGTAATACATATTCAAAGACACTAGCATATTGCGCGGAACAGAAAATGCGTATTGCGGATTTTTTTTTGTCTCAAAAATATTGTTTTTGAGAAACTTTTTTTAAAAATAAATACACGACCGCATGTCCAAGCTCTAAATGCCTATGGAAAGCGAGCCAATGTAATCTCATAACTATTCTTTGGTGGGCTGGGTGGTTGCTACATAATCATAAAATGTTATATTTTACCTATTTAGGAAGTCAACGTGTAAGAGCGAATATCTGTTATAAAATTTCGACCTACGCAGAGAAGAGGGCTTTGTAAAACTTCACTTTCGTATGTTGTTATAAATCACATCAATGTCCATAAAATAGAATACAAAATATATAACGTTGTCGTTAAAGGGACTGTCCCACCTTTTTGAAAGTTGTCGAATCACACTTGTTTGTATGTCAACATGTCAGGCGAGGTCAGCTGAACATGCTCGTGAACTTTTTTCCGAAAAAGTTGCTTATCTTGAAAGATATTCAACTTTAATTTTAAGCGGAAAGTTAGGTTGGTGATATCATATGATTTTGTTTTTAATAACAGGGAAATCTTTGTGCTACCAAATGTATGGCACAATTTTTAATATCGACATCTATTGCGCAGAAAAACAGCGAACCACCCGGTGTCTAGATTGGCTAGCATTATCAGCTGGAGTTGTTGCAGCAGTTGGCCGCCAGGGACCGCTAGTGAGCCAGGGTGTTATGACGTCGGAAGCAAATGGTACCACTCAAAATTGATTGGTTGATTTATTTGTAAATAAATAAATATTTAGCGTTAAATATTTAACTGGTACCATTGTTTGCGACGTCATAACACCCTGGCTCACTAGCGGTCCCTGGCGGCCAACTGCTGCATCAACTCCAGCTGAGGCCTATTTCACAAAGAAGTTAGTAATTACACATGTTTGCGATTACAAACGCAAGAAAATATTGCAAACCTCACAAAAAGCTATTTCACAAACATTCGCCACCTCTGAATTACCGATTGTAAAGAAAATTGTAAACACAAATGTTAGTACAGCAGAAAGCTTGAAATCAAGAACGTTTGTATTACAACTTGATGCTAATGACAAATAATTTGATTGTTAACAAATTAATTTAACAAATATTTACATTGTGGTTTATTTTTGTTATTTAATATAAAATTAGTTATTGGGAGAATAATCTTTTAATTAACATTTCATCGGAATGCAAACTCTGATCGTAAAAATACATCTTGGTAAGCAGTTAGAGTAAACAGAATTTGACCATTCACCAGGTGGCGGAGCATAACAACAGAACTACTCTTAAAAGAA
The DNA here is from genome assembly GCA_036785665.1 of Chirona hameri. Taxonomy (NCBI): domain Eukaryota; kingdom Metazoa; phylum Arthropoda; class Thecostraca; order Balanomorpha; family Balanidae; genus Chirona; species Chirona hameri. The sequence continues at coordinate 4,638 of JAXIVJ010017278.1, forward strand.
AGATCGTTGAATTTCTCGACCATTTTTTCACCTAACCTAGCCGATTTCTTACTTCGTAAAGGGTGAAGGTTCACTGTACATTGCACAAGACATCGTTGACCGCTGCAATTCTATCGCCATGCGGTTTCTCCGCGCGGAGGCGCCCCTCACAGCGCAATCGGTAAGGTGCATGCACTGTGACTGGACTTCAAAGCTGGAGATCCCTGTTCGAATCTCTCGGAAAAATATTTTTTTTTGGGCAGCTATACCTATGCATAACTAAACCATTACCCTAACAACCTCGGCAACGTAACAACCTCACCAAGAAAATAACCTGAACAGTCAAACAATGTCAACTGTCAATGCAGTTTCTGAAATTCAGAACCCCTGATCCACTGGAATTACAAGTTTGTAATTGCAAACATTTCCTCACTTCCGTCAACCTTTGAGAAATAGAACGTGTGCAATTGCAAACATTTTTACAAACAATATCTTTGTAAAGTAGTTTGTAAATAGTAAATTGAGATTTACTGCCCTGGGGTTTTGTGAAATCCAAACTACAAACATGTGTAAAAATTATTTGTAATTACCAAGAAATTCTTTGTATTTACAAACTTTTTTGCTTTGTGAAATACGCTACTGATAGTGTTAGCCTTCTAGATTTAAATGCGAACCACCCGGGGATCGAGAAATGAAAGAAATTTTGCCAATTTGTATTGGATTTCCAATTGAAAATAATCCCAACACCTGTCTTGAAAAGGCACACCTTTTGATGGGTATAGCTCGTACCGGTAGTTGCAATATTCACTGCAGGTCACTGCATTCACTGCACATCCACAGATTTATGTATATCCACCACACACACACATCGATGAACACACAAACACATTTATGGGTAGGTATATCACATTTTGTTATGCACATGCACATTTATGGATATGTGTTCACGCAACTCCAATTCCACTCATACATGACCATAGTGCAAACATTCACATATTTTCAATCGCGACCAATATTACTCGCGAGTCGCGACCCAGCGAACGAGGTTGTTAGTGGTGTTTACATATTCTGATTCAAGGATAGACTTTTGCCGGTATGACGTCACAACTCGTTTTGGTGACGCAATATTGTTGTGACGTCACATATATACAAATATTGATATTTTTCCAATTACAACAAATTGCTACTTTTTCGCAAAAACGAATGCCAGAACCGTAATCAGGGCACTCTTTCCATCATTCCATGTACTTTTCCCAAGGTGCACTATTCCCTTTAACAACGTTAAAAATGGACGACAAACAAAAAGAAATGCCAGTATTTAGTCCCGGAAAAATCGTCAATCTCTCGAAACGAATTTGTTGGACTCAGGAATGTTAACGTAAATCAAACCTCTATTTAACAAATTCAAGGTACGATACTGCACCCTCAGTGCCATTGACAATGGATACAATGACAATGGATATTCAATTATTCAGCTTGTCACAGGCAAATAAAGGTAGCGCACAGCATACAAACAGCTATGGTGAGCATTGAGTAACGTGTAACAAAAGATTAGGCGGGAAAGTTCCAAAGGACCCGATAATATCTTCCAATATCTTCCACTTTATAGACCCTAGACAGTTGGATGCGATAGCTATTCAGTAGCCAGTTTCTGAATGAGACCGCACGAAACATGGTAAATATGGAATTATTATAAAGGGCAAAGGCTGTACTTTTTGCAAACAACTTTAACAAAATGCCATTTAACTGTTTTGTGCTCATCTATGTTTGTTTTAAAGAATCAAATATATGTTGTTCATGCATGTTGAGTGCTATCTATGTTATGCGAATTAAGAAGATATTGATCATGTGTGACTGTCCCTTAATAAGTACGTGATACAAATATCCTCATCCACGGACCCTTTAAAGTACGTGATATAAATTTCACCATCCCTCTTGATTGGTCAACAGTCCTCTCACCAACTTCCCGTCGAGGCGCAGGTTGTCATGACAACTCAACCCACCAACCTCGTCGGAATGCAGCCACTGACACGTGGCCGTCAAAACGTCCGGACTTCAAACAATCCATCATCGTCAGATGGACAGATATGGTTATCGCCCGGTCTTTTTCTATACAGAGCTGAGACTTGAGTGGAGATAGAGACAGCTGAATATGGCCGGGCCAGCCTGGTGAGGAGGGCGGAGGAAAGACAGGCGAAATCAAGGCTCTACACCTGAAGCGGGCTACTAATGATTTTGCTATTCTAAAAACGTGGAAGAATTCTAAGCCAGTGGGTGATTTCCTGCTTGGTGTTATTAACACCCTACTGAGCATACCGTGTGCGGCATATAATATATGTATCCGCTCTAAATTTTAGATATCCCCGCCAGCAGCTACCATAGTTCACTAACTGAGCATTATTCAAAAATGGGAGGTTCCTCAAGCTTCACGGGCTATTTATAGATCAATTTCTCGGTGATTTATTGTCGCACATAAAACAAGTTGAAAAGGTATCGCCAATGTTGGCGGCTTTCTCATAATTGATGCCTCACAGTAGGTGCACAAGTTGCCGTACACCCATTTAGCTACCCAGAAAACTCACCCACGAGCCCCGAGCACGTGACTTACGAGAGCTGACGGAGCGATAGAGTTCACGACACGTGTGATCCCTACCACTGGCCGGTCCCACAGCCCGGCGTCCGCCTCAGTCGATCTATGTAGTTCACCGTTCCGGGACAGGCCGCCGCGAACATCACGTCTCGCTCCGGCGCGGCGTCGATCAGCATTCCACTGGGCTGGCTAGTGACTAATGCCGGCCACGCATGCGGCCGTACCAGTTTGTGCTCGGCTTAGCCTAATCGGTACTAAGCCTCGTGAACCGGACTGGCCACCGCTGGGTTTAGTGAGTGCCGGAGTGTCTGCCCATTTGGGTGCCCAGAGAAGAGCAAACACATATAAGGACAGTCTAAAGTTTTTATTAATTGTACTAAAAGTTACATCTGGAAGCTGATTACTTCAAGAAGCTTTCGAACCTGCTGCCCTTGGGAGCCTTTTGGAAAGGAGGTCACCTTTCCGCAGCATGCACACAAAAGTGTTCCTGGTCATGCACCAAGTTCTGGTCGATTTTTGCCAGCCCTGTAGCCGCCTGTCAGTTGGGACGGTGGGCAGCAGGCGCGCTTTGAAGTGGCGCGATAACCTTCTGGCCATTGTGGACCGGAGCCGATCGAGCCTCGCATCGGGCCGGCCAGCCCGGCCGGTCACTTCGTGCAGCTCATAACTCCCAGGCAGATGCCCCATGTGGAAATTATAGCACGCCCCTCCGAGCGGCTGGGCCCGTATCACGGCCCGGCTAATTTATGTGATCTACGGCCCGCCCCGCCTCTTCATTGTTGCAAACGCTCATTTATACCACTAATTACCGTTAAAAGAAAGAAAATGAGAACAAAACGGGCCGTCAAGTCGGCCGTAAAGCCGCCGCCATCTGGCCGGGGGAGTGGCCGCTGATGCGGGGAGGGGAGCGGGTCGGGTGCTGAGCTCCGCCATGTTTATCGCGGGCAGGTGGGGAGGCGAGGAGAGGGGAGGAGAACGAAGCTAATGGCCGACTGGACTGCTCTGCAACCATGGACGTGACGTCACAACGACAGACGGACGGGTGACGTCAGAGCGTTGGTGTTGAGCGAGTGACAGAGACAGCGACAGCGAGTGACATAGACAGCGACAGCGAGTGACATAGACAGCGACAGCGAGTGACACAGACAGCGACAGCGAGTGACACAGACAGCGACAGCGAGTGACACAGACAGCGACAGCGAGTGACACAGACAGCGACAGCGAGTGACACAGACAGCGACAGCGAGTGCCAGAGACAGCGACAGCGAGTGACACATACAGCGACAGCGAGTGACATAGACAGCGACAGCGAGTGACATAGACAGCGACAGCGAGTGACATAGACAGCGACAGCGAGTGACACAGACAGCGACAGCGAGTGCCAGAGACAGCGACAGCGAGTGACACAGACAGCGACAGCGAGTGACATAGACAGCGACAGCGAGTGACATAGACAGCGACAGCGAGTGACATAGACAGCGACAGCGAGTGACACAGACAGCGACAGCGAGTGCCAGAGACAGCGACAGCGAGTGACACAGACAGCGACAGCGAGTGACATAGACAGCGACAGCGAGTGACATAGACAGCGACAGCGAGTGACATAGACAGCGACAGCGAGTGACACAGACAGCGACAGCGAGTGACATAGACAGCGACAGCGAGTGACATAGACAGCGACAGCGAGTGACATAGACAGCGACAGCGAGTGACACAGACAGCGACAGCGAGTGACACAGACAGCGACAGCGAGTGACACAGACAGCGACAGCGAGTGACACGGACAGCGACAGCGAGTGACACAGACAGCGACAGCGAGTGACATAGACAGCGACAGCGAGTGACACAGACAGCGACACGAGTGACACAGACAGCGACAGCGAGTGACACAGACAGCGACAGCGAGTGACACAGACAGCGACAGCGAGTGACACAGACAGCGACAGCGAGTGACACAGACAGCGACAGCGAGTGACATAGACAGCGACAGCGAGTGACACAGACAGCGACAGCGAGTGACATAGACAGCGACAGCGAGTGACACAGACAGCGACAGCGAGTGACACAGACAGCGACACGAGTGACACAGGCAGCGACAGCGAGTGACACAGACAGCGACAGCAAGTGACACAGACAGTGACAGCGAGTGACACAGTCAGCGACAGCGAGTGACACAGACAGCGACAGCGAGTGACATAGACAGCGACAGCGAGTGACACAGACAGCGACAGCGAGTGACATAGACAGCGACAGCGAGTGACACAGACAGCGACAGCGAGTGACATATACAGCGACAGCGAGTGACACAGACAGCGACAGCGAGTGACATAGACAGCGACAGCGAGTGACACAGTCAGCGACAGCGAGTGACACAGACAGCGACAGCGAGTGACACAGACAGCGACAGCGAGTGACATAGACAGCGACAGCGAGTGACACAGACAGCGACAGCGAGTGACATAGTCAGTGACAGCGAGTGACACAGACAGCGACACGAGTGACATAGACAGCGACAGCGAGTGACACAGACAGCGACAGCGAGTGACACAGACAGCGACAGCGAGTGACACAGACAGCGACAGCGAGTGACACAGACAGCGACAGCGAGTGACACAGACAGCGACAGCGAGTGACATAGTCAGTGACAGCGAGTGACATAGACAGCGACAGCGAGTGACACAGACAGCGACACGAGTGACATAGACAGCGACAGCGAGTGACACAGACAGCGACACGAGTGACATAGACAGCGACAACGAGTGACACAGACAGCGACAGCGAGTGACACAGACAGCGACAGCGAGTGACACAGACAGCGACAGCGAGTGACATAGACAGTGACAGCGAGTGACACAGACAGCGACAGCGAGTGACACAGACAGCGACAGCGAGTGACACAGACAGCGACAGCGAGTACACAGACAGCGACAGCGAGTGACACAGACAGCGACAGCGAGTGACACAGACAGCGACAGCGAGTGACATAGACAGCGACAGCGAGTGACACAGACAGCGACAGCGAGTGACACAGACAGCGACAGCGAGTGACATAGACAGCGACAGCGAGTGCCAGAGACAGCGACAGCGAGTGACACAGACAGCGACAGCGAGTGACACAGACAGCGACAGCGAGTGACATAGACAGCGACAGCGAGTGACACAGACAGCGACAGCGAGTGACACAGACAGCGACAGCGAGTGACATAGACAGCGACAGCGAGTGACACAGACAGCGACATCGAGTGACACAGACAGCGACAGCGAGTGACACAGACAGCGACAGCGAGTGACACAGACAGCGACAGCGAGTGACATAGACAGCGACAGCGAGTGACACAGACAGCGACATCGAGTGACACATACAGCGACAGCGAGTGACAGAGACAGCGACAGCGAGTGACACAGACAGCGACATCGAGTGACACAGACAGCGACAGCGAGTGACATAGACAGCGACAGCGAGTGCCAGAGACAGCGACAGCGAGTGACACAGACAGCGACAGCGAGTGACACAGACAGCGACAGCGAGTGACACAGACAGCGACAGCGAGTGACACAGACAGCGACAGCGAGTGACACAGACAGCGACACGAGTGACATAGACAGCGACAGCGAGTGACACAGACAGCGACAGCGAGTGACACAGACAGCGACAGCGAGTGACACAGACAGCGACAGCGAGTGACACAGACAGCGACAGCGAGTGACATAGACAGCGACAGCGAGTGACATAGACAGCGACAGCGAGTGACACAGACAGCGACAGCGAGTGACACAGACAGCGACAGCGAGTGACACAGACAGCGACAGCGAGTGACACAGACAGCGACAGCGAGTGACACAGACAGCGACAGCGAGTGACACAGACAGCGACACGAGTGACATAGACAGCGACAGCGAGTGACATAGACAGCGACAGCGAGTGACACAGACAGCGACAGCGAGTGACACAGACAGCGACAGCGAGTAACACAGACAGCGACAGCGAGTGACACAGACAGCGACAGCGAGTGACACAGACAGCGACAGCGAGTGACTCAGACAGCGACAGCGAGTGACACAGACAGCGACAGCGAGTGACACAGACAGCGACAGCGAGTGACTCAGACAGCGACAGCGAGTGACACAGACAGTGACAGCGAGTGCCAGAGACAGCGACAGCGAGTGACACGGTGCGGAGTCAAAAAGAGTGGCGCAAGGAGAGTATCCGTTTGTTGACGAAGGGTGATGATGACATGGCACATTGAATGAGCTTGGTTGAGTCAATTGAATGAAGAAAAAAACAGTGAGGAATTTATGATTAAGAACAATGTAGTGAAATCTGAAATGGGTAAAGGTGATGAACTGGGTGGAAGCGTTATTGAGTAATAATTACATAACTAACAATTTAAGAAACTCGAAGCCGCTAGCCAATCCATTGTAAATATGCTCCTGATATGCAATTAACGAAATTTAAACCTCATAAAAGGTTAAGCATTTTGAAACTGTTCTTAACCTGTTCTTAGCCTTAACCTGTTCAACTTGGTTCCGATAAACAAGCCTAGCAGTCGCCTCTGTCATATCACACTGGAGCCTCCCACCTCAGCCACCCACACTCCACAGCCACTCAGTCACCACGAGTCACTCACACTCCACAGCCACTCAGTCACCACGAGTCGCCCACACTCCACAGCCACTGAGTCACCACGAGTCACCCACACTCCACAGCCACTCAGTCACCACGAGTCACTCACACTCCACAGCCACTCAGTCACCACGAGTCACTCACACTCCACAGCCACTCAGTCACCACGAGTCACCCACACTCAACAGCCACTCAGTCACCACGAGTCACCCACACTCCACAGCCACTCAGTCACCACGAGTCACCCACACTCCACAGCCACGCAGTCACCACGAGTCACTCAGTCACCACGAGTCACTCAGTCACCACGAATCACTCACACTCCACAGCCACTCAGTTACCACGAGTCATTCACACTCCACAGCCACTCAGTCACCACGAGTCACCCACACTCCACAGCCACTGAGTCACCACGAGTCACTCACACCCCACAGCCACTCAGTCACCACGAGTCACTCACACTCCACAGCCACTCAGTCACCACGAGTCACCCACACTCCACAGCCACTCAGTCACCACGAGTCACTCAGTCACCACAAGTCACTCACACTCCACAGCCACTCAGTCACCACGAGTCACCCACACTCCACAGCCACTCAGTCACCACGAGTCACCCACACTCCACAACCACTCAGTCACCACGAGTCACTCAGTCACCACGAGTCACCCACACTCCACAGCCACTCAGTCACCACGTGTCACCCACACTCCACAGCCACTCAGTCACCACGAGTCACTCACACTCCACAGCCACTCAGTCACCACGAGTCACTCACACTCCACAGCCACTCAGTCACCACGAGTCACTCAGTCACCACGAGTCACCCACACTCCACAGCCACTCAGTCACCACGTGTCACCCACACTCCACAGCCACTCAGTCACCACGAGTCACTCACACTCCACAGCCACTCAGTCACCACGAGTCACCCACACTCCACAGCCACTCAGTCACCACGAGTCACCCACACTCCACAGCCACTCAGACAAACTTCGAAACAGCTCTCCACGTCATAGGGCCCTCGCCAGTCTCTTAGACGCACCGTCTTCATTTGGACAGCAGCGACACCGGATACAGCATGAGTGCCACTGGAACACTTATTTACTCACACAGACATACAGCAGTCCCACCCAATCCACAAAGGCGGACCTAGGGACCTTCGAGCTATATGACCCCTAACATGCTTGAAATCGTCCGAGATGGGGCTCATTTCGTGATTTTACAGAAAAACGAAGTAAATCATGCTTCAGAAAGTTTATTTAAATATGTTCCTCGAGGACAATTAATATAAATATGATGAGTTTTATCTTCTTTTTTTGCTTGTTTTGGCCTGTTTCCATGAACCCACTTTTTGCCGTTGTGAATCTGCCAGTGCCCAGCCATCGACCCCACCCCGCCCGTCTACCAGCCCCGATATTCCACCAGCTCCGATATTCCACCAGCCCCGATATTCCACCTGCCCGATATTCCACCAGCCCCGATATTCCACCAGCCCGATATTCCACCAGCCCGATATTCCACCAGCCCCGATATTCCACCAGCCCCGATATTCCACCAGCCCCGATATTCCACCAACCCCGATATTCCACCAGCCCCGATATTCCACCAGCCCCGATATTCCACCAGCCCCGATATTCCACCAGCCCGATATTCCACCAGCCCCGATATTCCACCAGCCCCGATATTCCACCAGCCCTGATATTCCACCAGCCCCGATACTCCACGCTGCGCCTATTGTGATGCACGGTGCGAATGGCCGACTGTAGCGAGTCCTGTCGAGTTTTTCTGTGTCGTTCTGCCGCGCCAGGATCGTCTCACTCGCCGCAGACGCGCCAAAAAAGCGCCTGGGCGTCGTGATGACGTATGACTCCCGGCGCCGGAGACCGGTATCGGAGGGAAGGGGGGGGGGGGGGGGGTAGGGAAGGGAGGGGCACGTGACCAGGGATCGCGATGGTAGCGGTATCCCTGGTCATTGACCGGAAATGGACTGGCGATGAGTTTATGTTTAGACTGGATTTAGACTGGATGTTTTAAACGAATTTCTGTCGACAGTCTTCGACAATGTTCAATCTGGTTCTCTTTCTTTTGCAGATGTTCGTAAGTTCTTAAGATTCTATAAAAAAAAATATTGTTGTAGTTTCATATATATTTACTGTATGTTATGATGACATATATATGTATATACTGTATGTTATATGTATTCCTGTATGTTATATGTATATACTGTATAGCCTGTACCTACTTTATCATCAAGCGACAGTACGCAACTTTAAGTACAAATACCGCCCCACAAACGTGATAGCCAGCATCGTGGCTAAAGGCAACAACCAACATAGACAAGCTAAGCATAAAATCGCAAACTTACCAAACTTAGGTACCCCCATCCAAAACGGGGTGCTCCTTTACACAAAGAGTATGCTGACCAAATTTGGTCCCCCTCCTTTGAGTTTCCCCCCCCCCCGTGCCTCCATAAGTCAGAGACCCCTACCCAAAAGTCAAAAATCAAAGTCGTTGTACAGACCTCTGCGTGTGCTCATTTGAAAGCTCTTGTTTAGTAGAATTCACTTCAATTCAGTCGGAATGCTCTAAATTAAATTTTTCTTTCTATGAGTCATAAACAGCTACCAAAACCAAGCTTTCACTAGAGCTCTTTTGGAGGCTTGGTCTTGGTAGCTGTTTATGACTCATAGAACGAAAACGTGAATTTAGACCATTTTGACTGAACTAAAGTTGATTCTACTCAACACGAGCTTTCAAATGAGCACACGCGGAGGTCTGTGCGACGACTTTTATTTTTTACTTTTGGGTAGGGGTCACTGACTTATGGAGGCCCGGGGAGGGGGGGGGGGGCAAAACTCAAAGGAGGGGGACCAAATTTGGTCAGCATATTATTTGTGTAAAGGAGCACCCCGTTTTGGGTGGGCAGCTTGCACGGACCAAAACAAATTTGGGGGTAGGGAAAAAATACACAGTCATACAGCTACAAATCAAATGAACCACCGATATTGCACGATATTGCACGTATTTGAAGTCATTAAAGGGAAATATTCACCTTTTCCCACAAAAATGGAGTTATTCCTTGAAATCGACAGACGAGACTAAAATATATTGTAAATTCATCACATTTTGCATATAAACATCCCTACCGCAAGATATTTCAAGATAAATTTGATAAGTGATTCACGCTTATAATGGTCGGTACTCTCAAGTACTTGGTAACGAATTTCGAATTCCGGGCTTCTCTCGTATTTGTTTTTTTGTCGACACAATTGTATGGAAAATGTGTTTTGCACTCTGTCTATTGTGATTATGTGCCCTTCTATCCTTAATCCGCGAATTACTGGGGTATATTTCATAACGCAACTTACTGTGGGGGGGCTATTTTTTGCCCCCCCCCCTCGGATCTCCGGATCTACTCGACCGATTGTAAAAATGCAACCGGCTTTCGATTGCCCTAGGAAATTTATCGAGCGAAACATAATATTGTTGACCTCGGAGTCACCGATGACGTCACAGATCAGGTCAAGTACAAAATGTTTGACCGTGTCAAAAGGTCTCGATGGATTGAATTGTCGCGCAAAATTGCGATATTAAACGCATAAGCAGTAGATAAATCGGCATGATTCGTACGTCTGACACTTCTAAGTACCATTCTAAGCTGCTTATGACCTTGGGTCAGGTCAAGGTCATCCGAGGTCACGAGGTCAAACTGCAGATTACAGTCATTAGGCGTTGTAACACATGTGTATGGGTTTGTTTTTCGTCTAGAACGCAAAACATGACCTTAGAACATTGTTTGTTCCATATAAATAGAAGTAAAAAGCAAAAACGGAAATGCATTTTTTTGCATAGTAATGCTGTGGGAGGTGGTCGATTTTTGTCATTTAAAGGTCATAAGTCAGTCATTTTTGAAGATATCGACTTAAAATTTGGTACACATATTCACCGAACACGTCTCAATAAGATATAATCCATTTTTGGGATAATTCTGATTTTTTGTTGTTGTAAACAAATTGTAAAATAAAAAAACAATTATTTGGATTTCTCAAAACTTTGAATAAAAAACAACTAAAAATCCGAGATCACAGTTTGATAGACCGGTCTATTGGCAGTAATTTGATTTAAGACAATTGAATTTATCTCAAACATTGTATCTTTGACAGCGTTTTCCGGAAACCATTATTTTGCAACAAAAACCGAAGAACATGACGTCACTCTGACGTGATTTCCGGTTGACCTATCATATAAACCTCAACTTTTTCCTTTGGCCAGCCAACAAGTGTAGAATTGATGTGAGAGAAGGTACTGTAAGATTGGTGACAATACTGGTGTTGGTTTAGGATTTATTGCAAAATAACGGGAGGGGAAGGGGCAAAAAAAATTCCCCCCCCCCAGTAAGTCGCGGGTTAAAGGGAATGTTTCACCTTTCTGAAAGTTGTCAAATATACGCTGGTCGTAGCCCAAAATATGAAGTAAGTGCTGCTGAAAACGATGGTGATATTTTATTTCTCGAAAAGTCACTTAACTTTATACAAATTAAGGTTTTAAATTTGGGGTGATGACGTCATTATTGAGCTATATGCCGCCGCTGATTGGCTGACAAAGTGGGATTGGCTGAAAAAGTGTCTGTCAGCCAATCAGCGGCGGCACTAACCTAGACCCCACTTTTCAAATGGGAAATTAAATTGCTTAATAATGGCCGAGCTTTTGAGAAAATGACCTTAGTATTTTCGACATTTTAATAACGGCCAAAGATAATGGCTATCTCAGTTAAAAAAAGTGAAACATTCCATTTAACAATCCATAAAGATTTAATAAAAAGGTTACCAAATTAGCAGTTAACTTATGCACCCAACGGCGGCCTAGTTGGTGGTTGCAACGCTCAAGTTTTGAAAATTGGGTAATTTATTTTCAACATTAGGAGTTTTGTATAGTTTTGTCTCTGGCTGTGTATAACACCATGCTTTAGCTTATCGTGCAAAATAATCATTATTCCCAAAAAATAAACAAACAATGGAAAAACTGAGCAATGAAATCGGAAGTTCACAGATGCACCCAACGGCGACCTATTTAGTGTCGGCGATTTGACATTATTGAGACATTATTGACATTATTGAGGGACGTTGTCACGCTTCTTGGCGCACTTACTTCATTTCTAGCCCCATGATTTGCTTACAAATCAACATTCAATGCAGAAATAGTGATGGATCATAATGTTCGTCACCATATGCAAGTACATATTTTAAATATACAAAAATCAAATAGAAAAAGTTGTTATTTCACTTTTAAATTGAGGCACGATCAATTTGATACCATACACACAAATGCAGATAAATAAATAAAATGGTGAATATTTCCCTTTGACAGCAGACAAAGGACTGCTACTTTTTGTTTGTTTGTCTCGAAACTCATTTCGGGTTAAGGATTCGGTTTCCCATCGGGATTCCATTCTCCTTGAGCCTATTTGAATTTGCACGCTGAATATAACTCCAAACCTTTCAATCCTGCAAACTCGCGACATAACAGAGCTGTCTGTCCTCGACTATCACCAACTCGCACAGTGTCACAGATCGCATGTCTATCACATCACTATCACTATCATTGTCTATCCTCGGTCAGCAGAGGTCTGTACTGCCGTCAGCTGACCGACAGCGCGGCATATCTGACGCACATCGCGTGGCCGCGGCGGTGGCGCAGTGCACCCGCAGACGAGGGGTCACGCCTTGCTGACAGCTCCATAGGGCGGCGGCGGGAGCGGCTGTGAAGGCGGTGCAGTTGGTGGCGGGGGCGGGGGCGGGGGCGGCTGTGAAGGCGGTGCAGTTGGTGGCGGAGGCGGGGGCGGGTGGTGTTGAGGTGCGCCGAACGGTGTGCAATAGTTGGTTAGTCGGAGCCTATTTGACCACGATTTCATCTGCAATGTTCTGGAAAGAGCTTTCACCTGACGTTTGATTGATGAAGTCGTCTTTTTGACTGACAGCGTAATAGTTGGTTGTGGAAACCTCTTTGAGGAAGTTGTGGATTCACCGTTCAATTGACCAAATGCAAATAAAGTTTTTGTTCGATTTGGTTGAGGAGCGGCTCAACCTTAGCCCTATTCCTTGCGGGGGCAGATTCTGCCCCTACCGGTGGTTTTTCGCATGCTGCTCCTCAACTACTGGAGCTAGCGTTTTTAAATTTTCTGACTTTTCCCAAAATTGAATAGCGCATGCTGTGTCAACATTTTGAGAGCAAAAAACTTGACTGAGCAGAGGCGGTGCCAGGCTCCTGTTTTGGGGAGGGTGTTACGAATGCGGCTGTGCGGCGCATACTTTCTTCGTAGTTTGCGGTGCAATAAATGCGTCAGAAACATTTGCAATGCAATATACATCATACATACTTTGATTGTACATGTTTTGTGGCAGAGTCGCACTCAGTTACACAAAATGGGAGGCGATACCCTCCCTCAAATTAGGTCCAACTTCAAATTAATAAGATGATAAAAAGTGTTATCGCATGGTGCCCTACATTGTTTTCCTGGATCGGCCTATGCGCAATATATTAAATTTAACAAATTACAGCAAATAATGCCCACATGAGACGTTCATGTCGTCCCAAACAATCACGAACAGCACAAATTTGTTATCAGAAAATCCCCCCATTTTACATCCCCGGAATACTTCTATGATTTTTATTTTGGTATTTGTCTTTTTATATATTGAAGACCAGTATATTTGGAGCTCAAAAACGCTGGAGGCATGAAAATCGGCCAAACCACATGGCCGCAATGACCTTTCAAAAAACACCCAAATTTGTTGTATTTTTGTTGCCCCCTGGCCCCCCATTTTTGAACAAAAATAAATTTCGGGCTACTAAACGATCTTGTCATGACGAATCGATTGGCGTTTTCCCCATCGAAATCGACCAAGCGGTTCTCGAGATCACGGGGGGAATCTGTCCCCCACACGTTAACGTAATGCTAGCCGCCCGCAAGGAATAGGGTTAAAGCCAGTAAAGCCGCTTGCAGCTTGTGGTTGAAATCACCAAATCCACTTAATAGTACCTACTCAACCGCGCGTGCACTTCTTACTACGCGTCTACATACAGGTACTCCCGTCCGAAGACCTGGAACTGGAAGAACATCAGGCAGTTCTTGGTCTCATCTCGGAAGGCGCAGCCGAGGACAACCAGTGCAGCGCCGGCGGATCCTGAGTGGCCAGACCGACTAAATCGCTTCTTCACGTCAGTCGGCTCCGGCGTGGCGCACGCGCTGGCGGAGAGCGACGCTGGAGAGTCGCTGTCGCCCCGCCCGCCCCGTGTGTGTGCCGGGTCGTTCACGCCGCATCCCGCCACCCTATCGGAACTCTCGGCAGCGCTAAAGCGCATGGGTACGTCCCGCACCTGTGGTCCTGACGGCATACCCGTCCAGATGCTGAGAAGAACTTTTCCAGTGGTGGACCCGCACTTGCTGAGGCTGGCAAATTCCAGCCTCATTAGTTGTGACTTGCCCGACCAGTGGAAGGCTGCTACCGTTACCGCTCTCCATAAAAAGGGTGACACTACGGACCCCAATAACTACCGCTCAATTTCAGTTATTTCTGTTGTGGCGAAGCTATGTGAGCGTGTGGTCTGTACCCAGTTAATGACTTACTTGACGATCCACCATGTACTGTGCCCTCAGCAGTACGGTTTCCGACCGGGACTGTCCACGGAGGCGGCCCTGCTCGACGCTGTCACTTACGCAACAGACAACATTGACAGAGGCATGATGACGTCACTCGTCACAGCTGACACGTCTTAGGTCTTTGACAGCGTCGAGCACGGCCGTCTCCTGGACATGTTGGAATGGTATGGTGTCCAACGCGAATGGTTCTCAGCCTGGCTGCAGGGGCGTACCCAGACCGTGCGGGATGGTTCTAGCGCGCTGTGCGTGATTCACGGGGTGGTCCAAGGGTCCTCTTAGGGCCTGCACTGTTTGTACTCTTCACCAACGATTTGCCGCAGCACCTCCCATATGGGAGGATCGTGATGTATGCTGACGACGACCAGTTCCTTGACGCTGACTTTCCATCAAACGCTCATGCTTTAAAAACTCGTGTTGAAAGCTCTCTAGTCATAGCTATGAAGTGGTTCACACAGAACCGTCCAAAAATTAATCCGGCCAAAACGGAGATGATCCTCCTGAGATCTCGCCGTCAAAACGTCACCATCAACTTCTCTGTTCACTTCGGCAATGGCGAAATTTCGCCCTCACAGAGCGCCAAAGTGTTCGGTGTCGTCATCAACTCACACCTCACATGGAACAGCCACATCGCGTCTGTTGTTCAGCGCTGCTACCGTGTGCTGGTGGGTCTGGCGCGAATCTGACATAAGCTGCCGAAATGCATCAGGCGGTTGTTGATAGAGGCTCTCGTCTTCCCCCACATACGTTATTGTATAACGGTGTGGGGAAACAGTACCACAGCACAGAGGCTGCGCGTCCAAAAGGCGATTCACTTCGGTGTCCGCATCGTGGCCGGACTCGGCTGGCGCGACCATGTCACACCGTCATTACGGGAGCTGGGGTGGCCAAGTGTTGAGGAAATGCTCACCGAACGCGACATTGCCACAATGCACCACCTCATCACTTCCCCAGCGCCTCAGAACTGTTGCGACAGCGAGTGTTGCGGCGCGCCGACGTGTCCGCCCGCCGCACGTGCACCACTGATGGCGGCCAGCTTGAGCTGCCCCGTGTGCGGACGGAGTTCCCCAGGCGCAGCTTCCTGTACGGAGCCGCGCGCGCATGGAATGGCCTACCGCCAAAGGCTGGACAATAGCTGCATGAGCCTCTCTGTAGCAATATTGACGGCCTTGTGATTGCGTATTCTGACACTCTTTTAACGTTGCCGCCATTGTGTTTTATTGTGCGTGTTTTATACCAAGTGTCTCACATACATGTGCTATTATGTAATGACGAAGATGCCATAAAAACCATGTAATGAAGGATCCGAATACATTATCTGTATTTGTATCTGTATCTGTACCTGTATCTATATCTATATCTGTATCTGTATCTGTATCTGTATCTGTATCTGTATCTGTATCTGTATCTGTATCTGTATCTGTATCTGTATCTGTATCTGTATCTGTATCTGTAACTGTATCTGTATCTGTATCTGTATCTGTAGCTGTATCTGTATCTGTATCTGTATCTGTATATGTATCTGTATCTGTATCTGTATCTGTATCTGTATCTACTGTGAACGGCAGACTGATTGTGACCCTAATGTTTGGCGATAACTTTTGAATGCATCAACTGACATGAGTTTTTTCTTTTCTCGCAATGGACGTTTCAGGACCTGGGCTAATTTTTATTATAAAGGTTGGTGAGTGTCAACCGAAAATTTGGGGCAATTTCCATTCACTCGTAATGTTAGAAGATAATGCAAGCTCGGATAGAGGTTAGCGTCTGGTCGCTCTGTAATCCCGCCCTCGACTCCGCCCACTATTCGCAACCGACCGGTCACGGGTCGGACAGCGACGGTTCAAGGTCAGCCAGGGCCGAGCTGAGCTCTGACGTCAGAGCATAGCTCCATCCTTTCACGATAGCCTCTACCCACCGATTGAATTTCCTGCGCGAGTTTTAACATTACAAGTGAATGGCAAGTGCCCTACATTTTCATTTGACATTAACCGACCTTAATGATACAAATTGGCGCGGTCTGAAATATCCATTGCGAGAAATTCGTTCATGCCAGTTAGTTCCTTCAAAAGTTATCGCCGAAAATTGGGGTCCCAAGCGGTCTGCCGTTCACAGTAGTGTGCTACTGTTCAAAACCAATCGAACAGTGGTCAGTCTTAAAGTGATTTAGTCTTAGTTGGTAGGCCTACAACGCTAGTTTTTCGAAGTATGGTAGGTATAGGTTAGTAATAATCATAATTCATAATTATAGTCAGATGTATGTGCTTGAGGCGATCTTAAATAGCTATTGTAATAACATTTAATGTACAATTTTTTTTTCTTAATTTACGTCGTCATTGTCTTGTTTGTTGCCACATTACATCAACTGACATCTTTTTACGCGCCATATACGCCAATTCAGATGCATCAAATATCCACAATTTGGATGTTTCTTTTAAAATAAGCATGATCATCGTGATGGATACGACCTCGCTACCGTTTGACCGGTCTCCTCAGCCAGCCTGCTCGATCTCATACCGGCACACGCTTCATGCGGGCAGCAGCCCGGCTCAAAACGCGCCGATGCTATCTAACCAGTCGACCGGACAGCTAAATTGAATCGTCTGGCTACCCGTCAGCTTTTTTCGCCAGATCGCTCAGAGCCGAACCGCCCCGTGCCGAACACACACAGAACACAGAACACAGAGCACATACAGAACACAGGACACAGAGCACACACAGAACACAGGACACAGATCACACACAGAACACAGGACACAGAACACACACCGAACACAGGACACAGAACACACACAGAACACAGGACACAGAGCACACACAGAACACAGGACACAGAGCACACACAGAATACAGGATACAGAGCACACACAGAACACAGGACACAGAGCACACACATAACACAGGACACAGAGCACACACAGAACCCTGTAACACAGAACACACACAGAACACAGGACCCAGAGCACACACAGAACACAGGACACATAACACACATAGAACACAAGACACATAACACACACAGAACACAGGACACAGAGCACGCACAGAACCCTGGAACACAGAACACACACAGAACACAGGACACAGAACACACACAGAACACAGGACACAGAGCACACACAGAACACAGGACACATAGTACACACAGAACCCTGTAACACAGAACACACACAGAACACAGGACACAGAGCACACACAGAACACAGGACACAGAGCACACACAGAACCCTGTAACACAGAACACACACAGAACACAGGACACAGAGCACACACAGAACACAGGACACAGAGCACACACATAACACAGGACACAGAGCACACACAGAACCCTGGAACACAGAACACACACAGAACACAGGACACAGAGCACACACAGAACACAGGACACAGAGCACACACAGAACACAGGACACAGAGCACACACAGAACGCTGGAACACAGAGCACACACAGAACCCTGCATAACACACACCGAACACAGGACACAGATCACACACAGAACCCTGGGACACAGAGCACACACAGAACCCTGGGACACAGAGCACACAGAACCTTGGAACACAGAGCACACACATAACCCTGTAACACAGAACACAACAGTACCCTGGAACACAGATCACACACATAACCCTGGAACACAGAGCACACACAGAACCCTGGAACACAGAACACACACAGAACCCCGGCAGCCGAACCACCCCGTGCCGAACGCACACATCACCCTGGCGATGGAGCATACGAGGCAGCGGAGATGATTAAGAAGTGAGGAGTGAAGGGCGTGTGTGTGTGTGGAGGGGGGGGGGGAGGTAATTGGTAGTCATTCCCTGGGGCAGTATGTTACGAAGCCAAGTATCAATATAGAAACGAACATGAGCCCACCAACTGCCCGACACCGCAGCTCCGTCAGCCAGCTCCGTCAGCCAGCTCACTCGCAGCAGCTCCGTCAGCCAGCTCGCTCGCAGCAGCTCCGCCAGCCAGCTCCGCCAGCCAGCTCGCTCGCCGCAGCTCAGGCAGCCAGCTCACTCGCTGCAGCTCCGTCAGCCTGCTCACTCGCCGCAGCTCCGCCAGCCAGCTCCGCCAGCCAGCTCCGTCAGCCAGCTCACTCGCTGCAGCTCCGTCAGCCAGCTCGCTCGCTGCAGCTCCGGCAGCCAGCTCCGTCAGCCAGCTCCGTCAGCCAGCTCACTCGCCGCAGCTCCGTCAGCCAGCTCCGTCAGCCAGCTCCGCCAGCCAGCTCCGTCAGCCAGCTCACTCGCTGCAGCTCCGTCAGCCAGCTCGCTCGCTGCAGCTCCGGCAGCCATCTCCGTCAGCCAGCTCCGTCAGCCAGCTCACTCGCCGCAGCTCCGTCAGCCAGCTCCGTCAGCCAGCTCACTCGCAGCAGCTCCGTCAGCCAGCTCCGTCAGCCAGCTCACTCGCCGCAGCTCCGTCAGCCAGCTCCGTCAGCCAGCTCGCTCGCAGCAGCTCCGTCAGCCAGCTCCCCGTCAGCCAGCTCCGTCGGCCAGCTCCGTCAGCCAGCTCCGTCGGCCAGCTCCCCGTCAGCCAGCTCCGTCAGCCAGCTCACTCGCAGCAGCTCACTCGCAGCAGCTCACTCGCAGCAGCTCCGTCAGCCAGCTCCGTCAGCCAGCTCCGTCAGCCAGCTCCGTCAGCCAGCTCATTCGCAGCAGCTCCGTCAGCCAGCTCGCTCGCAGCAGCTCCGCCAGCCAGCTCCGTCAGCCAGCTCACTCGCAGCAGCTCCGTCAGCCAGCTCGCTCGCAGCAGCTCCGTCAAGCAGCAGCTAATTAGGGCTCATCCAACACGGCACGGACGCCGGCCCGAAACAATAACGGACAGCACTCTGCGCCATTAGTCGAACCAGCGCGCCCGGAACCGCTGATGTATGAGATGTAAATGGGCAGCTGACCAAGGAAACAACAATTAATTGTCCTGTTTCGGTGCCGGTGTCAGGCTTTATGCGATATTCGGCCTCGTATTTTGGCTTCAGTCGGCCATTGGGGCGGCTGATTCTAGAGTACGGTCATGAGGGTATCTAATCATTTCTGAAAGGTGTAGTCAACAGCCTAGTTTGTCTAAATCACCCATTGAATTACCTGCTCGATTTGTGGAAAACTTCCGTTGGCCATTAGTTCTCGTCTAAGACATTGGTTGCAAGATACTGAGAGTAATTAAGCCTCGAATATACTCACTGGATAGGAAGATGCTATACGAAAGAAACATGAATTTTACCACGCCCAGAACTTACACAATCGCCGTGTTTATGTCATTCAACACATCGTTGCAATGCCTTCAGGAGTAACGTAGTTGTCAACTTTGAAAGTTGAAGACATTTTCTCAGCCCAAGATTTTCTGCAATTAAAATGGAAAATCAACAGGACACTCTTAACCCGCGCCGTGCCGGGGGGGGGGGGTTTAGACACCCCCTCAGGTTTTTCGAGGATAGCGGAAAAACCGCGGCGCTGCGCGCCGCCGTTCTTGGCACAGATGTTTGGGCATTCATTGCCCACATTATGTAAAAAACAAATACCACGGGTCATCTCAGGTCAGGTTACCAGATCAGGTTATGTGACCCCACCTAAAAAAAAGTTGTTGTACCACAGTCACAGTTTTTGGATGATCGGTTTTACACTTACAGGATTTCATAAGGTCATGAATATCTACAATTTGTTTATCTTGGATTTGTTTTATATCAGCGACCTAAGGTTGGGTAAATTTCGTGACCTCCCCATTATAAGTCAATGGGGAAATATTGAAATGCTTCCTATTCCAAGGATACGTAAGATATCAGTCTAATTCCTTCTGGATCATGTTATTATAGGCCATTCTTGATGACCTAGGTGCCATTTGTGTTCCGTGACACCTACAGGGTCAGCCGAGGTCATCCTAGGTCACCAAGAGTTGTATGTCAATCACTCTCGACATAATGACGATAGAAGTAAAACAGACACCAATGTGTTTGTCTCGTCGAGGCACTTCTTCCAATATGCAACATGACCTACTTGGGTCACCACTTGACCCTGACCTGAGGTCATTTTTTTTTTTTAAGTTGACCTAACCTAGTCAACACTAATATGAGTCGAAGCGCCTTGACGATACAAACACGATGGCATCAACATTGTTGCATTGTCGTTATTGGGTAAAAATATATTCGTGTAAACTGTTTTGTAAAAAATAGCCCTTTTGATTTTTGATGAGTTCTGGAGCCTCAACTATTGATCTGAGTAAAATTTGAGGAAACTTTATCGATTTTACGTTTTAAGAGCTTTCCATTGCTTTTTCCGTTTGTTCCTAACTATCATAGTTCCTGTGATATCTGGGAGTTTCTGGAGCGAAGTCCTAAAACTAGAAAATTTGACCTTTGATGACCTCTGGTGACCTCAATATTGGCTGTTGGAAAACAAATATCTTACGTATTTTCGAATTTACTTGTCGGGAGCTTTCGAACGCCTTTTCTTGCGTCTGTCTAGCCCTTTTAGTTTTCGAGTTAGAGGGGGTGTCTAAACACCCCCTCCCCCCGGCATGGCGAAGGTGGCGCCGAGCACCGGCACGGCGCGGGTTAAGGGAAAGTCATATGCATGTTGTGTTGCAAACTTCAGTTTAAAGGAAACAGTTCACCTTTCACATGGGTTTTGAGTTGAGATAGCCAAGTTGTAGTCCATGCTCGAAAATGGACTTGAGAAGCTTTCACATCTTCATAGAATCCCCTTAATTAATTAAAATTGGCTTACCGGAGTCCTAGAAGCCGGGACGAGTATCCGTCGTGGGCTCCCATCGCTGATTGGCCGATTTGACGAATGATTATGACGTATGGCTTGGGGAATAAGTATTATAAACATTGAAATATATAGCGCTGGACAAGGACATGCTGTTTCAGTATCTTATTCCCTTCATTGCACGAATGAACTTTGAGAGATATATCGTTAAAATCGTCTATGAACACTTTTCTCAGCAATATGCTTAGGGAAATTATACGTCACGCACGTGCAGATGTCTTGATTTTGCATTAATTCACTCCATTCAGAGGAAAACATCTGAATTGGAACCAAATAACTGACATTATAATTTGCTTTTTCCGCGTTCACATATACATATATATAT
>JAXIVJ010017279.1:5000-26576 GCA_036785665.1 Chirona hameri
TTTTTGGCACAGCTGTCAATTACAAAATTACAATAAATTACCCACATAGTGTGAAATTCTTGACCTCAGGTCATCTCAGGTCAGGTCACCAGGTCAGGTCACGTAACCCATCTCCAAAAAGTTTGCGGTCGTACCACAGCCACAGTTTGTATCCGATCGGTTTCAAAGTTACAGGGTTTCATAGGGTCATAGGTACCTACAATTCGTATATCTCGGATTTTGTATATCGATGACCTAAGGTCGGGTCAATTTCGTGACCTCCCAATTATAAGTCAATGGGGAAATATTCAAATGCCTCCTATTCCGAGGATACGCATGATAGCAGTCCAATTCCTTCTGGATCATGTTATCATGGGCCATTCTTGATGACCCAGGTGCAATTTTTGTTCAGTGACCCCTACCGAGTCAGCCGAGGACGAGGTCATCCGAGGTCACTAACACTTTTTTGGAAATAACTCGACAGAATGGACACGTCTCCCAATATGCAACATGACCTACTTGGGTCACCACTTGACCTTTACCTGAGGTCAAATTTCATGGTTGACCTAACCTGGTCAACATGACATGATTCGAAGCGCCTTGACACGAGACAAACACGACGGCGTCAAAACTATTGCCTTATCTTTATTAGATAAAAAGTTATTTGCGAAAAACAGTTTTGCCAAAAAGTAACCTTTTTACCTTGAATAACCTCTGGAGCCTAAACTATTGCCCTGAGCTAAAATCTGAGGACAGGACACCACAGTGCGATTGCATTTTCAAGAGCTATCGATTGCGTGTTTCCGTTTGTTCCAAGCTTTCATAGTTCCCGAGATATTTGGGGGTTTCTGGAGCAAAGTCCTAAAACTGGAAAATCTGATCTTCGATGACCTCTGGTGACCTCAATATTGACCTGAACCCAAAAATGACCCACATAGTTTCGAAATAATTTTTGATGAGCTTTCGAACGGCATTTTCGGTTTTCGTCTACGTCCCATATGAACCGAGTTCGAGGGGGGGGAGGGGCGACGAAATGGGCATTGCACCCCTTTACCAGATTCCTTTATAAGCGAGAGAAAGGTGCTGAAAGGGAGTGTGCCTACTCACATCGCTTATTTGGGGTTATTGAAACTGGTTTATAGAACATCATTTTCGGAATCGAGCCATGCCTTCATTTTTCCAAATTCACACTAGTTGCTGAGATATTCCAAAGACCCCAGGAACTGACTGGTAGCAAAAAGTTATCGGGTAGGCCCCAGAGGGCTTCCGCTACTAGAAGTACTACAACTATCGATTAAACTGCTAGCATATCACTAGCGCCGGCCAATAACATTTCGACAAAACAGTTCGTGCGCGCTGATAGCAGCAGCCGACCAGTACCGTCTGTCCCCCTACTCGCAACGCTTGATGGCCATTTTTCGACGAAGATATCAATTTAGAGCTACGAAACTTGTACAATGCACATAATAAAGTTCACAGTGGCAAGAACATGCTGTGCAAAACTTGTCAGTTGTCTCTCTTCTATGATGTGATGTGATGTGATGTGTGATGATGTGACCGTAATTGGTCTGGTTTGGTTTGGTTTGTGGACCAAGCACCGTATCCTCTTGGGACCAAGGTGACCGCAATTGCATTGTCTTAGGTGCGCCGTTTTACACAACATCCCTCCGATTCTAGTGGCGATCGTTTTATCGAAATCGAAACAAAAAATAAGGGCATTTAATGAGCAGTGATAGAATCACCCTAATGAGCTTGCATGACCTTTAGAAGCATGACCTTCAGAAACATGACCTTCAGAAACAGAACACCTGTATTACAAAACAGAACACCTTGCATGACCTTTATATTATATCAAAAGACAACATCAGATACAGATTGTACGTTTACAATTAAAACCTTATTTCACACCTGCATATGTAAATGTCATTTTGACACGCTGCTTGAATCAGCTCTTTCAATAAACTATTACATACACAAAGAAATAAGGAATAATTATTCAATTATAACTATAGGACCTGCTGATAGGATACGGTCATCTGAAGCAGTGAAGGAAGTTGGCAGAAATACATGAAATACAACAGCCTTGACGAAAAAAGGGCACAGACTCATAGGTTAACCTGCACAGTGCCGGAGGGGGGCGTTTGGATGGCTGCAATTCATATATCTCGGATTTTTTGTATATCGGTGACCTAAGGTCAGGACGATCACGTGACCTCCCCTTTGTAAGTCAGTGGGATAATTTGAAAATGCTTCCTATTCAGAGAATACGCATCACCTCACGTCAATTCTTTCACGATCATGTAATTGTCATTTTTGATGACCCAGGTATAATTTTTGCTCAGTGACCCATACAAGGTCATCTGAGGTCATCTGAGATCACCAAAACGTGTGTCAATAACTTTTGATTGAATAAAGATCATGTGAGACCGATGCCACTGTGTCTATCTCGTCGAGCTATTCCGAATATGTGCATTGTGACCTGGACTACCATATGACCTTGGGGTCTTATTTTAATTTGACCTAAACAATTTGCCATGCATATGATTCGAAGCGCCTTGACGAGACAAACACGATGGCATTAAAATGACTGTCCTATTTTTATTACATAAAAGTTATTAACGAAAAAAAATGGTTTGCTAAAAGTGGGCAAAACAAGTTAAGCCTACTTTTGGCCTTTGGTGACCTCTGGAGCCTAAACTATTGACCTGAGCTAAAGTTTGATGACACCTTGACGATTGCATTTTTCAAGAGCTTTCGATCGCTTTTTTGTTTTGTTTCTAGCTATCATAGCTCCCGAGATATTTGGAGGTGTCTGGAGAAAAGTCCTAAAATTGGAATATCTGACCTTTGATGGCCTCTGGTGACCTCAATATTGACCTGAGCAAAACAAATGAGCGAAATAATTTCGACATTATTTTTGACGAGCTATCGAACGGTGCTTTTGGATTATACGTACTCCCCATAGGAGCCGAGTTAGAAGGGGGCGTTCCGACCCCCCCCCCCCGCACGACCTAGGTGGCGCCGAGCACCGGGCGCGGGTTAAGCATACAGAAATGCAATAATATTCATTGGATATTTGTTCGTCATTTATCTCTTTTTAACTCTGGACAAGACAGAACAGGAGTCCTTCAAAATTTCATTAAAAAATATATATTAGCACAGCCCTTTTACCCCCTTTTACGCTCTTGAAACAACACAGCATTGGACCAATCCGCGGAGACAAGAAGGAAACATAAAGCAATCCACTTCTTTTTCATATAAAATAATATGCTACATGTACCAAGGAAGAATTACGAGACTCGTATTTCACTCGTAAAATAGTAAAATATAGTGAGCGTCATACAGTGATGACACGATTTATGCTCAGGGGTGGCGCAAGTGCAGAGGTCATATGACGCACAAGGCGAGAAGCGGAGGACACACCAAGGACAGACATTATTGATGAATATATGTTATATTCATCCATGTTCATATGTGAAGCGGATGTGACAAAATGCATAATATGGTAAAACGTGCCTTTAAAATTGCATTACTCCAGATTATATTAAATCATAATTGAGTTCAACTAGGCGGTATACATGAGTTCAACTATACAGCCTCACGCAAGAATAAATTGTCCGATAAGTTATCAAGCTTCGGAAGAGTTACCTAAGAACGGCTTTGACGACGAAACTTCAAAGTTCTCCAACATTAACATTTTACAAACCTATCGGATTTGAATCCTTATGCACCAAGGCATTAATTTGAGGAACATTGCTCTCACTAAACGTTTAGAGTGTCGCATAAAAATGTGTTCGAAGTTCCAGGTTAGCACATTTAGGGGGCATGGCCTCGTTGACTATCCCCTGAACTCACCAGTGGTACAGACAGTGACTTGTAATCAAAACTAGAGCGATTCTCGCGTCTCGCGTAGGCCTGGATAGGCGAGGAGCCAGGGACGGTGGCCCGTGAAGCAGTGGGCTGCGGGGGTCTAGGTTGGGCCGCCAGAGCGCGGGTCCTGGATAGGCGAGGAGCCAGGGACGGTGGCCCGTGAAGCAGTGGGCTGCGGGGTCTAGGTTGGGCCGCCAGAGCGTGGGTCCCAGACAGCTGAAGAGACGGGGGACAGTGGCGGGGTGGCGGGTCCAGGTTGGACTCATAGAACGCAGGTCGAGAACGGGTGAGGGGGCGGGGCAGTGGCTCGGGCGGCAGGTTAGGTCAGACTCCCAAAGTGCGAGTCTCAGACAGATGAAGAGGCAGGGGACGGTGGCGGGGTGCCGGGTCTAGGTCAGGCTACCAGAGCGTCCCGGAATGATGAGGAGGTAGGGGACGGTGACACTCGTCAGCAGCGGATTGCCGATCTAGGCACGGAACCCAGGGCGCGTGACCCGGACAGGTGTCCTGGCCAGGTGAGACTCGGGCGGCGGCTGATCGGTTTATGGCGGCCATTCGTCGAGTGTCGGGCCCGTTACGGTCGCCGGATGGCAGCCGACGCGATGGCGCTGTCCCCTGCTACTGTCCGCCCCTGTGTCCAATGTGTCCGCCCCTGTGTCCGCCGCTGGGTCCGACGGGTGACACCTGACGCACCTGCGGCCAGACACGGACACCGATTACCCCTCCCCTACCCGAGACCCTCCCCTACTAGTGCGTCATATAAACATATAAGCAGTATCCAGCGAGCCCCTCCCCTACTAGTGCGTCATATAAACATATAAGCAGTATCCAGCGAGCCCCTCCCTACTACTGCACCATATAAACATATAAACACTCTCCAGCTGTGAGCCCTGACTCACAGAGGGGCCGTGCGGCACACTGAGTGCGCTCACCGAACGTGCTCACGGCTCACGGCTCACGGCTCACGGCTCACGGCTCAGTCGTGCTCACGGCTCACGGCTCACAGCTCACGGCTCACGGCTCACAGCTCACGGCTCACGGCTCACGGCTCACGGCTCACGGCTCACAGCTCACAGCTCACAGCTCACGGCTCACGGCTCACAGCTCACAGCTCACGGCTCACAGCTCACGGCTCACGGCTCACGGCTCACAGCTCACGGCTCACAGCTCACGGCTCACGGCTCACGGCTCACGGCTCACGGCTCACAGCTCACAGCTCACAGCTCACGGCTCACGGCTCACGGCTCACGGCTCACGGCTCACTGCATAACGCCAACAGTGAACTACCTGGTGTATAGGACACGGATTGTAGGAAACGCACAACATTCCCGTCCTTCGGAGTAAAGCGCGTGGCTACATTTGATCGGTGCAAAATCGAGTTCACGCCATTGGCACGCCATTGGCAGATAGTTGCAATTTGCATGTTATAGTTTGCTGTATAATATTCCGCAAGGGCGTATCCAGAAGTGCAAAAATGGTTTGACGGGCCAAATCTTTAGCAGTCGTACACAACTCGAGAAAAAATCATCGGATTTCGCTTTTTTATGTATTAATAACATATTTAAAATATACTTTACTCCACTAAAAGCCGCGTATATATTTTTAGTCAGGAAATGTGTCAAATTTCGACCGTTTTCCGCTTTTTAGGGCATATAATCTTTGGCCCCTTCCATCCATCAGTGTCCATCGGTGGGGTTCCACCACCAGCACTCTCCGCATCCATCAAGTTAATGTAAATACAGTGAACAAACCACACAAAGTCCCACACACATCGACGAACACAGCCTTCGTGAGCAGAAACAATGCAGCGACAATACAGCAAGGTCGTTAAAGAACACTTAGGTCACCGCCATTGTGTTTTATCGTGCGTGTTTTATACTATAGAGTTTCACATACATGTGCTATTATGTAATGACGTGGATGCCATAAAAACCATGTAATGGAGGATCCGGATACATTATCTGATCTGTATCTGAAGTAACGTTATCGCGGCACTTTTCACTTCCTGATTACATTTTGCGGGAATTCCCACGCCCTCAGCCAGCTCTTAGAAATGTTACCATACTGCAATACGCGACCAGCATCAATACGCCAGTCGACAAACATGACTAGTGTTATGATTACGTGTCTGAAATAATTTACTTATTTTGATCATAATAATAATGGTATCGCAAGATCAGATGTCCAACACTTCAGTCAAAAATGTATTGTTCTGTCTACAGCAGCGCTTTACTGACAAAATCAACCTTACTGACAAATTAAACCGCTGCAAGCACGTGCTCGCTCGATGAAAGCTCCCTTCCTAGTAACCCCCTTCCCTTCGCGCGAGCCACTTCCCAGTACTGTTCTGCTGAACGAACCCAACAGCGCTGTGAAGTGTCTTCCGTTCATCATTTGCGCTATTCTGGTGATGTACATTTCAAGCTCCGAAGATGTCAATTCGCCGGCCCTCGGGGATTCCAAAAGAACAAGAGAAGTCAAGTGGAGCCAAGCCAATGAAGGTGACAACTCACTTTCCGTTTCCAAGAGCGAACACGGCCCAAGTAGTTACGCACAATCCTACGGAGCTCAAAGCTCAAAGTGACATTCAGCACGTAGCGGTCGTGGTTCTACCGGGGCTCGATCCCGGGCTCCATAAGTGGGAGCCAGACACTCCCCACTACTCAGCCATCACGCCGTCGAAGGATCCGTTTGAAATCAAGGAAACCGTTGGAAATCGTAATTTCGAAAGCATCGTTCGTTCCACACTTAGTTATTGTCGAACAGTGGCGTAGCGACAAGAGGCATTCGATTTCATGAATAATGAAATAATGCCAATCCATGAATAATGCAAAACATACGTAAGCAGTGCACAGTTATACTTCCTCAAACGGCCAGAACTATGCACGGCATTCCAGCGCCAGGGGAACGAGTGTAAAACGTGGTAAAGGTATAAAAGCACCCCTGTGCAACAGATCCCTTTCACTGGACCCTCGCCCACTTCCAATTGTCGGGCATTGAGGAGGTGGCTAATGAAGCTGCCTGGGTCAGGTGAGACAAGGTTCTGGGAAAGTCCTGCCATAACCACAAGTATCCGAAGTTGATACAAGAATAAGACAAACCATCTATCTTCTCCACCTGGAAAATATGACCACAAGTGTGCAGTGATCCGAATGTTGGATCAGCACAACTCCGTTGTAATCAGCTGGGTGGGCTGGCTTTTGCTGGGCTGACCTCTGACCTCTGACCTAGCTGAACTTCTCTGACCGATATACCACCTGTATAGACTTTTGGCTAGGACCTATTCCTTCTAGTCGCAGCCAGCTCGACTTTTCCCTAACCTGCTCCTCCTTCCCTCTGACTCTACCCTGCCCACAGCGGGATCGCCAACATAGCGCCATAGCGCCGACGACCTGTCGCTGGCCTGGTCTGGACGCCGCCACCGGACCGGGCCCAGGTGGCACAACAGACGCCCGGCGCCGAGCCGCCACCAGCCGTATACGGCGCCGGCGAGGTGTCGGTGTCGCCGATAGGATCGCTGCGCTCCGACCACACGCCGCCCGGCGCTGGCGTCCAGTGGTAGCCGCGACAGGCTGCTGAGTGTGTTCAAGAACCGGCCCAGGCCGCACCACCCAACACAGGATAAGCGTTGGCTGCAGGTGGGGGAGGTACGAGATGTAACACAGTTTAGCGGTGGTGTGTAGTAGTGGTGACACTAGGTAGTTTAGTGGTGGAGGACATCAATGGCACGGGTGGACGGATTGTGCAGGGGCACGCTTCACTACAAAATGCAAAGGTACACCAATTTACTAGCAGGATCGGAGAGGCGTACCTCTACAACATTACCTGCCACACACCATTTGCCGTGTTTGTTTCGCTCATTGAAACGATGGTTTGAAAGCACATCTGATTTTTGAGTTATGACGGACAAATTAACATTTAGATCAAATAAAATAAAAATAATACAAGTGTAATGTTTCCCCTTATCATGACAGGCACAGTGGCTCGCTCACCCGCCTGCCGCAAGTGCAATGTGCACTGCACAATGCACACCATGCACTGTACAGTGTACACTGCACAATGCACACCAGTCTGTATATTGAATGAAGTGCACATTCGCGCTGTGGTTGGTGTCACCTATCCTATCCCTGTTGAGCCTATAGGACTCTGCTCAACCTCTAGTCACTCCTGTTGAACGGTGTCGTTTGCAGTGTGCAGTGTCGCGCACCAGACTTCCACAACTCGCGCAGGGTCAGACCCAGACGGCGGCAAACTCGGCGACACGGAGACAAACGTAGCGCCGTGGATGATTGGTGAGATCAGTCTGTCCGTCCAATTACCGGCGGCAGCGGCGGCGGCGGCGGTACTTTGGCGGCGGCGACGGCATGCAGGCTGCTGCCCAGTGAAGCTGTGTGAAGCGTCCGATAACGTCTCGTTGATCAATGGTGTGGTCGGCGGCGGCGGACGGCCGGAAGGTGGCTGCTGTGCCCCCGTTCGGACCGCATTTAGACCGCCGCTCTGGCCGACCTGAGCCACCGAAGGCGAGTGGCAGGCTGGATGGCCAGAGTCGGTGGAGGCCGCTCAACGCCAGCGAGCCGTCGTACGGAAGCTTCAACACCAGCAGTAAGACCACACCCGACGAGACCGTTTCCTGCCGCAGCCTCACCTATAGGAACATGTGAAGTGTGGGGCAACGTCGACCTGCCTATATAATGATGATGAGAGTGAGGAGCCTTGTATAGCCCTGGTCCCGTAATGCAACAGGCGGTCACGGAGCGTCGTCGTAAGGCTCCTCCATCCGAAGGACACAGCGACCAAGGACCGCTCGGTGGCTGAGAAGCAGCGAGCAGCAAAGATCGAGAAGCGAGTCTCCCAAACCACTAAAGAGAGTTTTAGGTTAATCGCTAACAAGCCGGCCAGCTTGGTATGGGTCACCAAGGTCATCAATAGGCGGGAGAACTCCGGTGGCGAACACTGGATTGGGCAAGGCATAAAGGGTGACATCAGTCTCCTTGTCTCTGACGGACGGAGAAGTCGTTCAACAGGACATGCGCCTAAAGCCTATGGAATCCGCATGTGTATCCAGCATGTCTGGGCCGGATGGCGGTTTCAAAGAGTATCCCAAACACCTGGAATCAACGCATCGCCACGCGCGATGAGCGCATTCTGTCTGAATGGCCTCTGTCTCGAAAGAGTAAAGACCCGATAGGATAGCCCCATCTCGAAGACTAGCAGGGACAATCAACTGGTGTTGATCTTTCGACCGGTCGCCCTCACGAGTCAACAAGGTTCTCGAGAGGTTAATCTTGGCGAAGCTTTTCCACGTTGCGTTGCTGGTGCACATGATCCCCGCGAAGCAGGCGGAGTTCAGGACGGGGCGATCGACGAAAAACCAACATCGGTCGCGTCATCCATAGGAAGGTGGAAAGGATATCCCTGAGTCGCGCTGCAAGATCGTTCAGGGCACCTCTTGCGCCCTGAAATATGGCCGCCTGACGATCGACTTCTCCAAGGTCAGACACCGCGAACCACCGAGTCCTCAGAGCCAAACTGCAAGATTTCAGAGTCCTTCTGTCGAAGACGAAGCGGGAATGGTAGCTTCAGACACCGGCGAGCGCGCGTGGAGCAACACGACGTTTCCAGAGCTGCAGGTCTACTAGAGGGTGCCAGCTGTCCGCTTGCCTCAGGGGTAGTGTTTTGCTCCCACTTGTTTGATTATGGTCGACACTCCTTGCCATGGTAATCCAAAGGTTTGTGAAACCTATGCGTTCACGTTCTCAGACGATATGGCAGCCCTGTGTGCTGAACAGCGAACACAGCATCGAAGTTGCAAGGGAGAGGCCCAGTGGATGACGGGCGCCCTCGCGGAGAAGGCGTTCTTCCGAGATGAAGTGGCTGTCCAGAAGATAGTCACTTAGAAACCCTCGTGCGCATGCGGAGGCAAAATCGAGCACAGGGTGTCTGATGTTCAAGCCGGCACGCAAAGTGATGCCAGAGGCATGCCTCGTCCCGGCAGCAGAGTGCTGTCAGTTGCAGCTACTGGCGAGGGCGTGGGCCCCGTGCAGAGAAGACCCGTCCCAGAGAAGAGCCTCTCCGCGTGGTAGCGGGGGTGAAGGTTCCCACCCGCCTAATATCAGTGACCGCGCCGATGAGCAAGGATGTGTGGAGGGTGACTGGGAGTCGAGACCGCCCCACCCATCGAGTCTGTACGACCCGCTGTGGGAGCCGAGTAAGCCGGTCACATTCAGCCTGAGTGTCGGACGGCCCTCCCGCCTGTCGTCAGAGGTCAAAATGCAATGGATTTTCATAATGATGTCCCCAGTCCAATTATGCAACAGCTATCACAATTATAAAAAGGACTGTGACATTTGCTGTTACATTTGTGGTGGCCTACGCCCCTCGCAATAGTGATAAGATCCAGCTTGTTTCCTCGACTTGTCTCACATCACGTCCATTAGCAGACTTGCCCCCCGCCATTCTGTATATAGTGGCAAGGGAGTGAGTCGAGCATCCTACCACGTCGGACACAAAGCCCACAAACCGCCATTAGACAGCTTGTATGGATATTGGATACAGTCTGGCGTCAAATAAATTACTCACGAGTCACGCAGCACCTGGTACGACATTAGTGTCATCTTCCCCTGTAATTATCGCCGCCTAAATATGGTTTTATTATTGCAGGGGGGGGACAGTTCCTGTTTCGCTGTCAACCTATGGAAATGTGATTGAACTAAGACCCCGGGTGCTTACCCTACCATAGGGTAAGCACCATAGGGTACCATAGGGTTACCCTACGAATATACCCTAAGTCTGTCCGTATACCAAAACCAATGAAGTCCAACGAAAACGCGAGCATTTGACTCAACATATTCCAGAAGAAAAAAATCTTCCAAATTCAGAAATTAAGCCCCCAGCACTCGCACGCGGCATGGAGCGAGCGGCCCTGTAAAGACCTCACGCATTGTCCCAAACGAACGTGTGCGCCGACCGCGTCACCGGCGCGCCACCTGCACATAAGGCGGAGGTGACGTGTCGCCGCAGCCGCGCCAGTCAACCCTGCACTGCTCAGCACGCGCGCGCGCAGCCAGGTAGCCGGACAATGTGCCGGCGCGCGCGCTGCCGCCTAAGAAAGGGCATGCATTAGCCGATCGTAAATCAGATAGCGGCGCCGCCAAGAGGCCGGCCGCGCAGGTGAAAAATCGATGAAAACTTGACCACGATTACATACTTATTCATTCGAAGCTCGAAAAATATCAAATATAGGATACTCAACTTAAGAAAGCTTCCGAAGACGGCAGACCTTTGGGCTTTCAGAACACAAATGCCGTCTTTTCTACGTTCTCCATGGCATGAAATTAAAAGTCTCCGAACTCGCGTGGCCAGTTTTGGTCGATTTTTCTGCTGAGTGCCCGGCCGCGCTGCCACGTTACATTACACAGGGTCGAGTTTCGAGGCGGCGAGCGATTGGCATCACCGGCCAGCGTCGTTGTCATTATCTCATTACTGCCGACCGGCCGATCGTATCGACAGGCTGAATAAAACCGGCAGACAGGAACGCCAGCGTGGCGTGGACGAGCTCTGTCGCAGCGCAGCGCCGACGCCGCCGCCGAGACAACACAAACAAATCGGCACATGCCGGCCGCGGCGGGAGACAGTGCTGTGCCGGCTGCGGCGGCAGACGGAGAGTGCGGTGATGTCTCAGAGGGCGCAAAGCAGCGCGATCCGTGTGCCGCTGAGCAGCACCTCTGCTAAGGGTCCTGCTGGCACTGGCGAATCAAGAAACTGGTTAAAAGTCGATTTGGGGCCATACGCCAAAAAGTTCAACACAATGTAGAAAACTTATAGGATCTTGCTTGTGCATTCAGAAATGATTCATAACGAACTTGCTTAAAGGGAATGCTTCACCTTTCTGAAAGTTGTCAAATATACGCTGGTTGTAGCCGAAAATATGAAGTAAGTGCTGCTGAAAACGATTGTGATATTTCTCTCTCTCGAAGTCACTTAACTTTACACAAATTAGGCTTTTAAATTTGGGATGATGACGTCATTATTGAGACAAAGACCGCCGCTGATTGGCTGACAAAGTGGGATTGGCTGACAAAGTGGCTGTCAGCCAATCAGCGGCGGCACTAGCCTAGACCCATTTTGCAAAGGAGAAATACAATTGCTTAAAAATGACCTTAGTATTTTCGACATTTCAATAACGACCAAAGATAATGGCTATCTCAGTTCAAACCAATACAAAGGTGAAACATTCCATTTAACCCGCGCCGTACCGGGGGGGGGGGGCGTTTAGACGCCACGCCACGCCACGCCACGCCCGCCCGCCCGCCCGCCCGCCCGCCCGCCCGCCCGCCCGCCCGCCCCCCCCCCCCCCCCCCCCCCCCCTAAGGTTTTTCAAAGATAGCGAAAAAACGGCGGCGCGCAGCGCCGCCGTTTTCGGCACAGCTGTTCGGGCATCAATTGCGCACATTATGTAATAAAAATACCTCGGGTCATCTCAGGTCAGGTCACCAGACCAGGTCACTTGTCTCCACCTCCAAAAATGTTTCCGGTCGTTCCACAGCCCCATAGTTTTTGGCCGATCAATTTCGTGCTTACAGAATTGCATAAGGGCAATAGTACTTACAATACGTATATCTCGGATTTTTGCTATCGGTGACTTAAGGTCGGGTCAATTTCGTGACCTCCCTATTATAAGTCAATGGGGAAATAATAAAATGCTTCCTATTCTGAGGATACGAATTATATCAGCCCAATTCCTTCTGGATCATGTTATCATAGGCCATTCTTGAAGTTACAGGTGCAATGTTTGTTCAGTGACACCTACAGGGTCAGATGAGGTCACCTGAGGTCACAGACACTTTTTGCCGACAACTCTCGACAAAATCAAGATAGAGAAGTGAAACTAGCACCAATGTGTTTTTTCTCGTCGAGGCACGTCTCCCAATGTGCAACATGACCTAATTGGGTCACCACTTGACCTTGACCTGAGGTCAAATTTTCAAGTTGACCTAACCTGGTCATGCATATGATACGAAGCATCTTGACGAGACAAACACGATGGCGTCAAAATTGTTGCCCTATCATTGTTAGGTAAAAAGATATTTGTGAAAACTGTTTCGCTAAAAAAAAATAGCCTTTTTGACATTTGATGAGCTCTGGAGCTTAAACTGTTGACCTGAGCTAAAATCTGAGGACACCTTGGCGATTGCTTTTTTTGCAAGAACTTTTCATTGCTTTTTCCGTTTGTTCCTAACTATCATAGTTCCTATGATATCTGGGGATTTATGGAGTGAAGTCCTAAGACTGACCCTTGATGACCTCTGGTGACCTCAATATTGACCTGAGAAAAAAAAAAT
This sequence comes from Chirona hameri, assembly GCA_036785665.1. NCBI lineage: Eukaryota > Metazoa > Arthropoda > Thecostraca > Balanomorpha > Balanidae > Chirona > Chirona hameri. The sequence continues at coordinate 18,191 of JAXIVJ010017279.1, forward strand.
GCCAGAAATAGTTTCGAAATGCATTTTGACGAGCTTTCGAACGGTGTTTTCGGTTTTTGTCTACGTCCCACAGGTGCCGAGTTAGAGGGGGCGTCGAAACGCCCCCCCCCCCCTCCCGGCACGGCGAAGGTGGCGCCGAGCACCGGCACGGTGCGGGTTAAGACAAGTTGTCAAGACTTTTCAATTGTCCACTTTCGTCGGATTGCAGGGGGCCATGGTCCTGATTGCCCCTTCCTCTGGTGACGGGATTTCCAGACGGGATAGCGACACAAAGGTTCGAAACCCACACAGTACAGCCACATCATGTCAACAGGCATGTCAGCAGGCATCATGTCGGCATCATGTAGTCCCGGATCCACATCATGTCCCGGAAGGAGCAGTATTAGTATCACGGCTGTAGCAGTTTGGGTTGGGCATGCAGTACCTTTGTCAGGTCCGTTTTGTATTGGACTGGCTATGCGCGGGTTAGTACCTATATGCCAGTCTGCAGCTGCGTCTCAGGGATGACAATCTATGAACGTGTCCTAGAGATGTGCATTGTTCGATTAAGATGCTTGGGCAAAACGAAACAAGTGCCAAGTCTCAATCAATTTGAGTGAGTGTAAGTGGTCACACACACCTCCATGGAGTTCCGTGCACCACGTGCAACGTGGAATTCAGTACTCGGGGCCAGGGACAATTGACTTCAACGGGGCTCGAATCCGGGCTTCCCACGTAAGGTGTCGAAGCCCTACACACGCTCGGTCCTTCAGGTCCTGGTCCTTATGCACACTTGGCACAGGTCTAGAGAAATGGCCGCTGGAGAGCAGACTTGTCAACGATGCATTGTGAATCGACTACTTTTGATTGCAATCATTATTATTTCAAATGAATCGCTCATGAATCGATTCACCTCAAGCGCAAATCTGTTGTGAGTCACTGATTGAATCATTCATACAGAGAAAATAGGCTGATTGAATCATTAATTGCGCAAAGAATCATTCTTTTTTGGTCGGACAGCATAAACTGTCCCTCAAAAATATGACAGGCGGCCCAGCATTCATATGTACCCTGTGGACACACCAGGCACTCGATGGCCAATTATATGAATACTGATTCTGTGAATACTTCTGTGAATACTGATTTCAATCAGTATTCACAGAAGACAAGACATACACCAGAGAAGAATTCCGGCAAAAATGTATCATTCTCTCAAACGGATTTCCAACCATCAGCGACATCACTGTCAGTGTTCAAGGAGTGACGAAACTGCTGGAAACCCTCAATCCTACCAAGGCAGCTGGACCAGATGTGATGTGATGCGATGCGATGTGATGCGATGTGATCGATGCGATGTGATGTGAAACCCGTGTCTTGAAATAATTAGCAAACGAACCGGCTCCTGTCCTCACGCTCATCTTCAACTCATCTCTAAAGAACGGGTCTCTGCCTACTGATTGGAAAAACGCAAACGTAAGTGTTTAAAAAAGGTGATCAGCATGATCCAGCCAATTACCGACCTGTGTCACTTACCTGTGTGCGCTGTAAAATTCTAGAACACATCACCACCAGCACCATCATGACTCACTTAGAAGTCAACAACATCCTGTGCAATCAGCAGCATGGCTTCCGCAAGAAACGGTCCTGCGAAACACAACTGCTGGAGTTTACGGACGAGCTTGTCGGTAATCTGTCAAAAGGTCTCCAAACGGACATCCTCATCATCGACTTTGCCACAGCATTTGATAAGGTCAACCACAGCCTTCTGGTTCACAAGCTGGACCATTAAGGGATCCGTGGGAGAATTAACCACTGGATAGCCGACTTCCTTCGGGGACGACGCCAGGCGGTTGTAGTGAATGGTGACCGTTCTGAATCCATTCATGTGAAGTCCGGTGTGCCCCAAGGAAGTGTTTTGGGCCCCTGCTTATTCCTTATGTACACCAACGACCTGCCGGAGAGCTTGCAGGCCCGCACACGGTTGTTTGCGGACGACACGGCCGCATACAATGTCGTGTCGTGCGCGGATGATCAGAAATGCCCACAACACGACTTGGATAAGCTGGCCGCGTGGGAGACTAAGTGGAACATGGAGCTCCACCCAAAGGAGTGCACACTTCTCCCCGTGACACGCAATAGTGAGACACTTGGAAGCAGGTGTGTGCTGCATGGACATACCTTGGATACAATCAGCAATGCCAAGTACCTCGGAGTTACGATGAACACGGACCTAACCTGGACAAATCACATAGACAACATCTGCTCGAAGGCGAACAGAGCATTGGGATTCCTCAAGCGAAATTTGAAGATTAGCTCAAGGAAAATCAAGGAAGTTGCGTATAAGACGTACGTTAGACCTGTTCTGGAGTATGCATGCACCTTTAAGGACCCATATGCACAACAACACATCAACAAAATAGAGTCAATTCAGCGCAGGGCCGCACGCTTTGTGTTTAGCAAATATCAAAGAAAGCGCGAATATCAAAGCGTCACCAGTATGCTCCGAGATCTAAAATGAACATCACTACAAAAACGGAGAAATAAAGGTTGATCATGCTCTTCAAGATCATACATAACATGGTTTCTGCATCAGACATCAAAAATAAACTTCAGATCCTACCGCAACGCCCCAGGAAAAGTCATGACCAGCAATATCGAGTCCCCTTCGGCAGGACATAGTACTACCAGTTTTCTTTTCTCCCGCGCACAATACGGGAGTGGAATGACTTGCCGCAAGACATTGTCAAAACCAGCTCACTGAGTGCATTTGTCGCAAAATTACGTAGTATTCACTAATTTCTGAACCTTCTACGGACACTCCAATTGACGTAATAATCGACATGACGATTGTGGTCAATACATGGTAGATGTAGATGTATGACCTCAGTGTCCTGAGCTGTGGCCCGTGATTCATCTCTGCGTGAAGAAAGTGGTTTTGTTTTGTCCAACTCCAGTAGACACAGTCACTGTTCAATCAGCCCTAACTGAACTAGGTACATTGGTACTGGTAAGGTTAAGGGTGTACCAAAGTACTTAGATAAGGTACCTACCTCATACTTTGGTTCATAAACCACACAGTAAAAGCACACCTTTTTTCACACGAAAAAAACAATCCTCAAAATGTACCCACCTTTCCCTAATGTCTAGGCTATACCAGTTGCTGGCACTAGGCCCAACTTTTTTTTGACGCATCAATATTTTGATCCAGCCCAATTGAAATGGTATTGGGGAAAATTACCGATTTATAAAACGGAAATTATGAAGCACTGGATAACATTGATGGGATGAATGGCACATGAATCTGTGCATTGTGGCTCATAATACAGTTTCAGCCACCTAGATGTTCAATAATTATATTGGAAATTGATGCAATATTGCTTTATAAGTGCATCAATTTCTGTATCCCTTGGCTCACCTGAATACATTTGTTGACTCACATTCAAATCACTATCAAAATATTGATGCAGTAACAGCATGGGTGAATAATGTTTTTAATTAAAAAAATACTTTTCATAATAATTTCATGTAATTACATTCCAAAATTAGTTTTATTTACTTACAAAATATAAAAATTTAAATTTAAAATGCTTATCCTAAGAAAATGACAAACATATTTGATATAATTTGTCGCCACGTGATGGCGTCTCACTCTTTCCCGAAACAAACAAAAATAAAATAAGTTAACAGCTTGAGTTGTGACCCGAGGTGGATGGAGTAATCAGTTGTGCATCAGATGGTGTGATTATTTTTGGGACTGGCCATTTTCCATCCTGACTAGGTGTTTTAGTGGAATGTTGTCAATAATTGTGTCAATTTGTTTATCATGTCTCAAATATCACTGTCGCATCTGCGGCGCTTTATTTGACATCATGCTTATACAAAATAATTAAAATAAATGTTATATTCGCATAAAAAAGTGAAACGTCAAGTCATTAATGCTTTTGGAACTTGGAATTTGCTATTATAATAATTAATAATAATTATAAATATCATTTTATAATTTCACCAGTCCTATTTTATAAATGTTCTTGCATTTCTATGGCGTGGCGCCACTTTCTGTTTGGGGTCGCGCCACTTTCGCCCACCCTTAATGCTTTTATCTATAGAGTTCAGTGAACTAACCACCTATTCGCATCATGCAATGACAACATTCAATGACGTCATTGAAATTTATATACAAGGGTTTTGAATGACTGCAAATATTAATGAACGCTGTCGGGCATAGTTAAAATGTTGTATTTATATATTTGTATTTCAATATTAGGTATTTTATTTATAAGCAGCAATTACGTATCAGTTATCAAGAAATGTATGGATAAATTAAACAATCAAGCATATCGATGTGATTACTGATGACGTATTTTTGGTCTGACGTTTGAATTTCTTCTTGGCATGGTAGGATCCTTACATCTGTCCAGTTTCAATTCTGACTTCTGAGTTTTTAGCATTGCAATGCCAGTGTCCAAAGTTGCACAATTTGTTTTGGAGAATCGGGACTGAAAATAGCTGCCGGGCTAATACGCTAACTAGGTAGTAAGTTGGCTTTGTTATGTTGTTAACTTGTTTGAGTTGTTTCATGCTGATTTTTTGGTCTAAAACTATAAAGTGGTAAATTGTATTAGTATTTCTTATTGCCTTTTTTGCATGGGTAGGTTGGGTACATGCTTCTTACTTAGGTGTTTCAGCCTTTTCAGCACATGCCTAAGATTCATATAATAATGCCTGACTAATAGATAATAGAGATAGATACATGCGCGGATCCAGGATTTCGGTCAGGGGGGCGCAACATACAAAAAGTTGCCCTACGGGCGCGTTTGTATGTCGCGACCCGGGCTCAGGGGGTGCGCGCTCTAGCCCGCCCGCCCGCCCCCCCCCCCCCCCCCCCCCCCCCCCCCCCCCCCCCCCCCCTCCTCCTCCTCTTTCTCTTCCTCCTCCTCCTCCTCCTCCTCCTCCTCCTCCTCCTCCTCCTCCTCCTCCTCCTCCTCCTCCTCCTCCTCCTCCTCCTCCTCCTCCTCCTCCTCCTCCTCCTCCTCCCCTCCCCCTCCCCCTCCCCCTCCCCCTCCCCCTCCCCCTCCCCCTCCCCCTCCCCCTCCCCCTCCCCCTCCCCCTCCCCCTCCCCCTCCCCCTACCCCTCCCCCTCCCCCTCCCCCTCCCCCTCCCCCTCCCCCTCCCCCTCCCCCTCCCCCTCCCCCTCCCCCTCCCCCTCCCCCTCCCCCTCCCCCCTCCCCCTCCCCCCCTGGATCTGAACCTGAGATATACTTTTATTCCGGACATTATGTCCATTTCCACAGGGTATCATTCATTCATACAGCACATATCAGTAAGGTTACAAGTGACAGCACATACAATAAGGTTTCTTGTCAGTTCAATTTATTGCATAATTTATTTAGTTAATATTAATTAAGTATGCATTGATTCACCAATGCGCCTACACATTGCGAGTCGTTGTGAATGAATCATTCATGAGTCATTGTGAATGAATCATTCATGAGCCACTCATATTAGCTGTGAGTCAAATCGACTCACCAGCATAGGTGTCGATTTATATACTTTTGGGGTGGCTCCCCCCCCCCCCCCCCAATGGTACCCCGCTCGGCCCCCAATGTTTTTGGCCGCTGGCGGATCCAAGAGGGGGAAAAGCGGCCAAGCCTTCCAAACCGCCTGAAATGGGCAACAAATTGACACGTTTCCTATTTCAAAAGAAAGTCTACGCAGCTTTTACTAAGAAAAGTTTGTTTTAAATCCCCTCTTTATGTATAAAGATGCAAAATTCGGTTAATTTTTAACATATTTGCAATGTTTGATTTTTAGGGCATTTTTCCGAAGAAATGTTTTTTATAATTGATTTCTTTTAAATGATTTTTAGGGGTCAAAAACCAAAGTTTTCACAAATCCGAGAATATATTTTGTAGCCCTTGACATTTACTATTTGCTGACGTTTTGTATTGCATTTTGCTCGAAATATAGACTTTGTATGATCTCTTAAAGTTTAGCTCATTTTTTTTAATTCGTCAAACTCGTGTGTAGTGAAGTCATTAAATTCGTTATATCTCGATTTTTTATCGACAAAATTTCTTCATTTATGCACAGAAGACATAAAATTGGTGTAGGCGAAGGTACCCAAAGACTCACGTTGACATCGCTATTGGGTTTTGAGCTATTACGAAAATTCGTCAGGGGAGATATCCCCCCCCCCCCGTCAATAGAAGATTAACATTGCCGTTTTACTAAGTAAGGGTTCCAAGTAAAGACTCGGGCCTTCTGTCGGATGCATACCGGCCCAAAACGTTGGTTTGAGGGGCCGCCCGACAGAATTCCAAAGCTCATGAGATTTCGTCTGTTTTTGAATTATGAATTGATTACAAATACTGTCCTTTGTACAAGTTGCCTAGAATGTCTTTAAAATGTGTGAATTTTCAGCCGATTTTGGTGGTTTCGGTAAAGCCATAGCGCTGATGGGCTCCCCTTGCATCCGTCCCTGTTCGGCCACTGCACTGGGGATCCAGGGGGAGGGGGGGGGCATCAGGGGCAAATGCCCCCACACACACACATACACAGGAATCTGAGGGGGCATTCAATACAAGTATGCCCCCCCCCCCCCCCCCCTCCCCTCCCCGCGCGTTCTCAGTGTATCGTAAAATTGTAAAAATTGTCTTCGCAGCATTCAGAATCCAGCTATCCACAGTCAAAAACCGGAAAATTCGCGCCGCTTCGCGGCATGACACAACTTTCGTAATTGCTTATACACATTTTGAAAATGGGCAAATGAATTCCATTAAGTGTCTGGCAGAGGCTCTCCTTGGCGGTAATTGCTGGCACTGGCGGATATCCAGGGGGAGCATCAGTGGAAAATGCCCCCACCCCCCCCCCCCAGGAATCTGGGAGGGGCATTCAATACAAGTATGCCCCCCGCGCGTTCCCTACACTAAAAGTGAAAAACAATGATCTTAGGAGAAAACTTCATGAAAACGGAAGTTTTTTTCTCCAGCGATTGAATTTGAAGTTTGTATGTATCCCTTGCTTTCAATGATAGACAACACAGCGCACCTGATGCAATTCAAGCAGCCCCGGTAACACTTAACCCGCGCCCGCTGGGGGGGGGGGCAGAATCTGCCCCCTCACGGATTTGTTCAATAACTTGAAAACTATGATAGATATCAACGTCAAACTGTCAGTAACTGATGCTGCATCAATTCTACGTCTTCTTACCAAATTCCAATGAAATTGATTTAGTATTTTGGGAGATAATGACGTTGACGTAATGTCATGCCATTTTTGGTGGAAAAATTATAAATGTTTGAACAATCGTAGAAAATAGAGTTTTGAAGCAAATTGCACACAAAAGGCGTTAAAAGAAGGAAATGGCATTCTCTTCAAAATGGCTATCTCAGATTCGCAAATGTTTGTGTTTTTGACAAACACAAACAAAAAAAAAGATTTTTCGGGGAAAAAAATCCACAAATCATTTTTTGTGAATTTGAAAAGTGAATTTCTTAAGCTCGAATACCAAAATAAGGTGACCGACCCAAATCCGCAGAGGAAAAAATGGGGTACCTTTTAGCCACAAAAAGATCCCCTCCCCTCACTATCTCGACGCACTATTCCCGGCATGATTCCCGGCGCCGCACTATTCCCGGCATGATTCCCGGCGCCGCACTATTCCCGGCATGATTCCCGGCACCGCACTATTCCCGGCATGATTCCCGGCATGATTCCCGGCATGATTCCCGGCGCCGCACTATTCCCGGCATGATTCCAGGCGCCGCACTAGTCCCGGCATACGATGCGCTGCACACGCGAACCTCCGGGACAGCTTAAAGGGACATTACCACCTCGCAGGCCAATATAGAGTTGTTGGTGTGTATCGGTAGATTAAGCGTGTCCGATTTCACCTGCAAAATTTGGTTCCCCCATTTAGATAAAAAATACATTTGCACCACTCATGATTGGCACTAATGATGTCACGTTCAGAAAATTCCTGAAACTTGACCAAACCGATAGCAATATTAATGGCAGATATGCTGACCAAAAACCAAACCGATTTTTCCCAACCTGAAAATGACCGATTATTGACCGATTTGCAATATTGTTGTAAAAGCTTGACAAACGAAACTCTGCTTATGTATGCATATGTTTAGAGAAACATATCTGAGTAATAGTATTGATGATCAGAATCGAAATTAAATGCTTCACATTCTCATTTCAAATTCCGAAAACCTAAAAAACATGTCCAAATTCCTGGAAAAACGTGGCCAGGCTGATGTATGAAAGTTGCTGAATTGCTTGACGGATAAAATACAAAAAATGTGTGATCTGACCGACCAATAACCAATTTGGTATTGGTAATTATTTTGGTATACCAAAATGTTGGTTACCGAATGACATCACTAATTGGCACACATTCGTA
>JAXIVJ010017280.1:0-26574 GCA_036785665.1 Chirona hameri
GGATACTGGTGTGAGATCTTTTGCTGGTGGTCAAACATTGTTTGCAGCCCTGATGGTCTCAGGGAAGCATCCGCCTCTCATATTATTTGTATTTCATATAAACGGTGCATAGAAAATGCGTTAATTCACCGTTTACCAAAATCACGAAACAGAAATATAACAAGACAAGATACAAAGCAAAGCTACAAAATGCCACAAGATCACCGTGTTGGCTGTATCTGACACGTGAATCGATGTGTTGCTATGTTACACTGTGGTCGCCATTTCAGTGCGTTACAGAAGATTCGGTCGGTGTCTGTGTGCCGCCAGCCCGGCCTCGTCGGGAGTATCGATCGCTGCGGGACTGACGGCGCCCTGTGGGCGGCGCGCGGCGCCGCGGGGCACGGTCGTCGCCGCCAACCCGCCGCTGTCGACACCCGACGCACGCGGCTCGGACGAGTGTGAGCCGAGCCCCGTCAGCCACGAGTGAGGCCGTCAGCACCGAGTCACGCCGCCCTGACCTGACCGCCAGGGCACTCAGCGGCTGCAGGACACTCAAGGTCGTGTGGAAGCGGCTGCAGACACTCAAGGTCAGTGGTCGACATGGGGCGGGTGGCTGCAGAGGTCAGTGTGAAGCGGGGGTGGCTGAGAGGTCAGTGTGAAGCGGGGGGGCTGCAGAGGTCAGTGTGAAGGCGGGGGGTGGCTGCAGAGGTCAGTGTGAAGCGGGGGGTTGGCTGGAGAGGTCAGTGTGAAGCGGGGTGGCTGGAGGAGGTCAGTGTGGAAGCGGGGGTGGCTGAGAGGTCATTGTGAAGCGGGGTGGCTGAAGAGGTCAGTGTGAAGCGGGGGGATGGAGAAGTCGGTTGTGAAGCGGGGGGTGGCTGGAGGAGGTCATGGTGAAGCGGGGGTGGCTGCAGACACAGATGTCAGTGGGGTGGGAAGCGGAGGTGGCTGGAGAGGGGTGCAGGTGTGACGGGTGGCTGAGAAGTCGGTGTGAAGCGGGGGGTGGCTGGAGGAAGTCGGTGTGAAGCGGGGGGTGGCTGGAGAGGTCAGTGTGAAGGCGGGGGGGTGGCTGGAGAGGGTCAGTGTGAGTCTGGGTGTGGGCTGCAGACACAGAGTCAGTGGAAGCGGGGGTGGCTGTGAGAGGTCATGTGTGAAACGGGGGTGGCTGCAGACACAGAGGTCAGTGTGGAAGCGGGGGGTGGCTGGAGAGGGTCAGTGTGAAGCGGGGGTGGCTGCAGACACAGAGGTCAGTGGGGAAGCGGGGGTGGCTGGAGAGGTCAGTGTGAAGCGGGGGTGGCTTGCAGACACAGAGGTCAGTGGGAAGCGGGGGTGGCTGGAGAGGTCAGTGTGAAGCGGGGGTTGGCTGCAGACACAGAGGTCAGTGTGAAGCGGGGGTGGCTGAGAGGTCAGTGTGAAGGCGGGGGGTGGCTGGAGAAGTCAGTGTGAAGCGGGGGTGGCTGCAGACACAGAGGTCAGTGTGAAGCGGGGTGGCTGCAGACACAGAGGTCAGTGGGAAGCGGGACATTATGTCGAAGTTCGAACCTGTTTTGGCACCCTGTTGATGTTATGTCTCTTGTAACATTTTAGTCCAAATAATGCAGAATATCGAACCTTTGACGTTCTGTATTTGGCGATGCTAGATTAATGCGCATTGCGCATGTAATCAAATAAGAAAATGTATGAAGGTACCTACATGGTGTTTCATAATAATGCCAATTTAAAGTCGAAAGTACGATAGTAAAAATAGGCGTAGCACGTGAAACTGTTCAACTATTGTTGGAAATTGTTGGACAGTTTGGATTTTCAACACGTGTAATAGCCTTCGTAAAGTCAGTGAGAGCTGAGGGGCAGACTTGTAAATGATTCACGGTGAATTGACTAACGATTCAAGAATCACACCATTTGACGAAGAATCACAGGTGAATGGATTCATTTTACGCAAATATCAATGTGAACCATGAGTGAATCATTGGTGCTGCGTAGAATCACCAAATGAATCGATTCAAACCGATTGTACGAAGAAAACATCTGAGTTTCATATTGCACCAAGTAGGCAGTAGGCAGGCACTGTTGGCAGTTCCTGTGATACAACCCTGCCAACAGAGCATTCATGAGGCCGGATTCAAGGGAATAGGTCACCTGGGAAATTGTTTACCCAACACGATTTGATTATATTTTTTAGTACAAATTATTTTTATATTGTCAAAAATGGCCTTATATCGCGCCGATTCAGGACAGAAGGTCGTAAATTTGTATTGTTTATCAAAACTATATGCATACTCTCTGAGTCAGAGTCCTGACGTCACGCGAATGTAAAAAATGGTTCAGCCAATCAGATTCGAAAGTAGTCGCGTAAAGATAGACTCGCATTGGAGATGTGCCAACCGGCGGCCGGCGATTCGCTTGCTAGCACCAGCTGCAAGCTGATTCGCTGATGGTATAGCCTCTGCCCGGGCTAGAACCAGTACAACATTCTTTCGCCAGCACCGCATTCCTTCGCCAAAAACTCAAATATATTCGGCTGGAGTGTCTTGGAGACTCTCCAAGACTCTCCAGTCAAGAAAACTCAGTCAAGAAAACTTGCAGATAGGGGTTTCCCAAAACGGGCTACAAAACTGCTATCTCAGTTTAAAACTAATGTTGAAGGTGAACTATTTCCTTTAACCCTCGCCCGGGTAGGGGGTGGATGCCACCTCCCTCGGTTTTTCGAAATAACTCGAGTAGTTTCCAACCGATTGCGATGGCATTTTCGGTACTCTACTTTTGAACAATTTGGCACATATTTTAACATTTTGAACTTCTACCCCACATGATCCGTGACCTATAAACCTGTTTCTCAAGGTCATGTCAGGCGCAACTGGCGTCCCGTAGTATCGATGCTTGTAACTTGTGCAGTTTCCGAGTGTTTGTTGTTCAGGAGCATATGCACAGGTGTTTCCAGGTGACAGTCGTGGTTTCCACTGAGATTGTGACCTCGATTGACCTTTTAAAAGGTCAACCGAGGTCATTGACCTCCGATGACCTCAGAAGACTTTTGTTTGGCTTCTGGCGGATTCTAGGACAGTTTGTGACGCTGATTTCAAATTTGAGATCCATTTTACACAACTATATGTTCCACTGGGGCATGGGCTTACACAGGTCAACCGAGGTCACTGACCTCAGATGACCTGGCCTGACCTTTTTGGAATTTGGCAATTTCTAGGACATTGTGTAACGCTGATTGCAAATTTGGCACAATTTAAGCATTATGATATGCTCATTCACGATTCTAGCTCGATAAAATTAAAATTATACGCATTTACAATTTGTATGACTTTTGGGTCATTGGCATAACCTCAGAGGTCAACTAATGACCCAAGACCTTACAATTGAGTATCAGCGGCTTCCACTCGTCACAAGCAACACGGTCGTTTTTGAATGGAAGCTCTCGCTCAATTAGGGGCGAAACGCTAAGGGGCAGGGTCGTCCCCCCCCCCCCCCCCCTTCCTACCCGAACACGTTGTGATTTTGCCCTACCCGGGCGAGGGTTAATGCTATCATACCTATTACCAGCTTATCTACCGAAATCATAATTACCTGGGAGAAGACTTCAGAGCATAACATTGAACACATTACGAGTACATAACGAGTGCACATTACGAGTCTATAATTCCACGCTGACCATGAATCAGAATCAGAATCAGAGTTGAATCATTGCGCTGAGCCGTGAATCACTGGTGAATCGATTCACTTTACGCTAAATGGTAATTTGAATCAGAATAAAATAATTGAGGTTTCACGGGAATCGCTGACGAATCGACTCATTAAGAACTGACTCGTTTACAAGTCTGATGAGGGGTGAAGATGCCATGGTCTGATGAATCGATTAATTAAGAAATGACTGGTTTACAAGTCTGATGAGGGGTGAAGATGTCATGGTCTGATGAATCGATTCATTAAGAAATGACTGGTTTACAAGTCTGATGAGGGGTGAAGATGCCATGGTCTGATGAATCGATTCATTAAGAAATGACTGGTTTACAAGTCTGATGAGGGGTGAAGATGCCATGGTCTGATGAATCGATTCATTAAGAAATGACTGGTTTACAAGTCTGATGAGGGGTGAAAATGGCATGGTCCCCTGTACACGCCCAACAGCAAAATACGCCATATTCCAAATAGCAGTAGACGTGGATGACCTTTGAATTCAGAGATTTGGGGGAAATTGGCAATTGAATTGAAATTGAAGTCGAATCGAAAGTTTTATCTATATTGTAGGTTCAGCACATGATGTATGGCTAGAATAACGCATTTGAGAGGTTTGTCCTAAGATTCGTACCTAATGAGGCTAAACTTCGACCCCAAATCTATCTGGAACCTGGTTGAAGCTCCGCAGGCGAGTGATCTGTCGGTTGTATGGCTGGCCGTTGTCAGCCAGAATCCCATGTCTGTTACCACTAGGCTACTGGTTTTGTTGTCCGTGACCCCGGCGGAGTTAAAAAAGGCGTCTTGTTAAACCTGGACCGGCTGAAAGCTGTACAGGAGTTGGCTGACTCCAAAGACTCCGAAGAAGCGGCCCGGGCCCGGGGTCATGCGCCATCTCCATTGAAAAAGGCGTGAAGCGCATTGAACTTTGGCTTGCCGTCGTGGAGCCGTTTTGCTAGATAGGGAAAATTAAAGCACACAAAATGCAAATGCTTGGCGTGTCCAACAAGCACACAAGCCAGTTTTGGCGTGTCCAACAAGCACACAAATAAATCATTTTATCCGTAAATGATAACACTTGAAATTGACATTCACTATGAAACACCTTGTAGCTTGTTTTGCCCAGCGACGCCTGCACCTGTAAGGAATTCTCAAGAAAGTTCCGTGTCCCGCCGCACCAACAGTAGACGGTGCCTGATGTGGCGCGATCAATACGTCCCCTGCTGCGCCACTATCGCTGCAGGGGCGGCACAGTCGAAACGGCTGCCGGCTGCCGACAGCGCTGAAACGGCTGCCGACAGCGCTGAAACGGCTGCCGACAGCGCTGCTGCGACGGCAAACCACTCCAAACGCTGCCGACATGACACATGGCGGCCGGCAGCTGCAGTCTCGAGCAGCGGCCTCTGGCAGATGGCCAGTGGCCGGCGGCGAGAGATGACCGGGCAGATCTGTCAGAAATAGCTGGGACCATGGGTGGAACTTAATGTGATTTCGGGGTTGTAAGTTGTAACTACAACTGCATCTTCAGAAATTACACCACCAATTATGAATATTACAACCTCAATATTGCCAGTAAATGCATAAGTAAATAAATACTGCGAACGGTACGCAAAATCACCAAAGGATTGTTCAATAACAATTATAACAAAACAATTAATAAATATGAACACAGAAAAGGAAAAAATTAAAATGTTTGTAACGTTTGCCATAAAATAGCATTTAAAATCCAACAACACAATATTGTAGCCCAAAATTGCTTGGAAAGACTATGTAGGTATGTACAGGGTGTTTCATAAAAATGTATCCACTCGGAAATCTCGCGATAACTCCGGTAGTTTTGCTCGCAGATCTTCAAACTTACCAGCATGTGAAAGCTGATGAAATTCTACATCACATATGTGATAATCAATCCCATCGACGTTCTATTCACTTAGTTTCACCGCAGTGAAAAAGACTGAAAAATGCGACAAAAACATAGCTATGTTTACGAAACGGACGTGATCTTTCACAGATCTGAGGTCGCGCTGGAGCAGCAAACAGCAGTTTCTAAGCACTGGATTAAACACACTTGAACAGCAAACAGTAATGAACATGAAACAACATGGCATGTCTGACAACAACGAAGTTACGACACTCGGGGCACCACTCTGGCCACGCCATGGCGGCGACCTCACATCAGATGATCGAAGTGTTCATCTGCCCCTGCTTTATCCGCCCCTGTAGCTGAGTGGGAGAGCGCTGGACTTCTGACCTATCCCGGTAGTGGCAGCCCGGGTTCGAGTCGCTTCGGCGCTCGCTATTTGATCCTGACTGGGATGGCCTGCGGTCGGTGGCAGCGGTCGCACTCAAGGTCAGGTGACGTCAGTGAGCGGTGCGGACCGTGTCCAGGTATGTCGGGCACGTAAAACTTTCGTCTCTAAATTCTGCCGGCCAACAGGAATTGCGCGATCGGGTGGTGAGGTCAGGACCTGAACAACAAGCTCTGCTTAGCGCGAGTCCTGACCTCGGAAATCCATCCATACAAAACATTCGGACTAAATTTATTTATTTAAAAAAAAATGTCGGCCGCCCGACTCCACACAAAAGTGCATCCTGTGTCGCATGTTGGCCATCACCTTGCGGTACATGTCGGCTGTGATGGTGTCCAGAATCTCCCCGATGCTCTCCTTCAGGTCATTCAGAGTGCGTAGTTGGACCTGGTACGCTCTTCCCTTGATCAACCCCTAGCGAGCGCTATGTCACAATACTCCAGGAGGTCTTCTTCCCGAAGATCCGGAACGGAACGAAATGTGGAAGCAACAAGGCAGTGCCACTGCACACACCGCTCATGTCAGCCTGGACGCACTCAAAGCCAAATTCGCTGACAGGCTCATCTCACAGAAGACGGAATTTCCGTGGCCGGCCAGGTCACCCGACCTGAGCCCCCTTTATTATTTTTCCTTTGGGGGTTCATCAAGGAAAGGGTGTACTAGGTCCAACCACGCACTCTGAATGACCTGAAGGAGAGCATCAGGGAGATCCTGGCCACCATCACAGCCGACATGTGCCGCAAGATCATGGCCAACATGCGACGCAGGATGCAGTTTCGTGTGGAGTCGGGCGCCCGACACTTGCATCTGATGTGAGGCCGCCGCCATGGCTTGGTCAGAGCGTTCCCCCGAGTATCGTAACTTCGTTGTTGTCAGACATGCCATGTTGTTTTATGTTCATTACTGTTTGCTGCTCAAGCGTGTTTGATCCAGCGCTTAGGATCTGCTGTTTGCTGCTCCAGCGCGACCTCAGATCTGTGAAAGAATACGTCCTTTGCGGAAATATAGCTACGTTTTGGTCGCATTTTTCAGTCTTTTTCGCTGCGGTGAAGCTAAGTGAATAGAGTCGATGGGGTTGGTTATCCCATATGTGATGTAGAATTTCATCAGCTTACCAATGCTGGTAAATATGAAGACTTGCAACCAAAAATACCGGAGTTATCGCGAGATTTCCAAGTGGATAAATTTTTAATGAACACCCTGTACCTGCATGTAGCCTAAGCATATTTGCTGATGATTATTGCTTTACTCTTCATGTGAAGCTGGCGCTGATGCTTCGATGCTAAGTGAGCTGCAGATTGTCGTGCGCGCGATTATTTCTCTCATTTTGTTGCTGTTGATCCGGACATCCAGTTACTGTATAGTGTGTACGTCAGGGACGTAGCCAAGGTGGGAGGGTGCTGGGGTCATGCCCCCCCCCCCCCTTTCCCTTGAGCTTTCCCCTGAGCTTTTTTTCATGAGCCGCTTTTACTACCCCCCCCCCCCCCCCGGTCGCCGACTCAATTACAACCCCAACGAAGGAAAAAAAGTTCCGCCTCTGGTTGAGACGACATTCGGCAGGGCCGACCGGCTGGGACGACGCGATTCGAATTTCCTGTCAGCCCGTCCCAGGCTCGGCCCCGCCTCGAGCCCGCCCGACCCGGTCCGCCCCGCCCTCGCCCGGCTCTGCGGTCGGGTGCCGTGCTGTCATCATCAGCCTGATCCGCCGCTGCCGCCGACGGCGGTTCGTTAGCAGCTATAGAGCCGCCGGCTGAGCCCGAGGATGGTCGGAGGAGAACGACATGACGATTGCTGGAAAGGCTGGTCGTAGCTGACCGGGCTGACCCGGTGACACCCGAGACTGCCCCTCCTGGGCTCACCCTCACACAGGGACACCCGAGACTGCCCCTCCTGGGCTCACCCTCACACAGGGACACCCGAGACTGCCCCTCCTGGGCTCACCCTCCGGTGCCAAGGGGCGGGGTGGCGGGCTGACCCGGTGACACCCGAGATTGACCCTCCTTGGCTCACCCTCCGGTGCCAAGGGACGGGGTGGCGGGCTGACCCGGTGACACTCGAGATTGACCCTCCTTGGCTCACCCTCCGGTGCCAAGGGACGGGGTGGCGGGCTGACCCGGTGACACCCGAGATTGACCCTCCTTGGCTCATCCTCCGGTGCCAAGGGACGGGGTGGCGGGCTGATCCGGTGACACTCGAGACTGCCCCTCCTGAGCTCTACCTCACACAGGGACACCCGAGACTTCCCCTCCTGGGCTCACCCTCACACAGGGACACCCGAGACTGCCCCTCCTGGGCTCAATTTCACACAGGGACACCCCCGAGACTGCCCCTCCTGGGCTCACCCTCCGGTGCCAAGGGACGGGGTGGCGGGCTGACCCGGTGACACCCGAGACTGCCCCTCCTGAGCTCTACCTCACACAGGGACACCCGAGACTGCCCCTCCTGGGCTCACCCTCCGCCGTCTTGGCTCAGTGGTCTCGCCACTGCGTCTGAGTTACGGGCCAGGTGCGGACATACTACTAGTGGCGGCTGGCGCCAGGTGCGTACATACTACTAGTGGCGGCTGGCGCCAGGTGCGGACATACTACTAGTGGCGGCTGGCGCCAGGTGCGGACATACTTTTATTGGCGGCTGGCGCCAGGTGCGGACATACTACTAGTGGCGGCTGGCGCCAGGTGCGGACATACTACTAGTGGCGGCTGGCGCCAGGTGCGGACATACTTATAGTGGCGGTTGGCGCCAGGTGCAGACATACTTCTAGTGGTGGCTGGCGCCAGGTGCGGACATACTATTAGTGGCGTCTGGCGCCAGGTGCGGACATACTACTAGTGGCGGCTGGCGCCAGGTGCGGACATACTTCTAGTGGCGGCTGGCGCCAGGTGCGGACATACTACTAGTGGCAGCAGGCGCCAGGCCGTGTCCAGGTATGTCGGGCACGTAAAACTTTCGTCTCTAAATCTGCCGGCCAACAGGAATTGCGCGATCGGGTGGTGAGGTCAGGACCTGCGCAACAAGCTCTGCTTAGCGTGGGTCCTGACCTCGGAAATCCATCCATATAAAAACATTCGGACTAAATGTTAAAAAAAATACCTTTGAGAAGAAAAGACAGTCTTCGTGTCAAGGAAGCTCAACTATATGGACCAAACTGAGCCCTGTGGCTCAGAGCTCAGCCCTGGTCTGAGACAGGTAGTCTGGAGCGGTGCTACCCGTCAGCGCTCAGCCCTGGTCTGAGACAGGTAGTCTGGAGCGGTGCCTCCTCGTCAGCGCTCAGCCCTGGTCTGAGACAGGTAGTCTGGAGCGGTGCCTCCTCGTCAGCGCTCAGCCCTGGTCAGAGACAGGTAGTCTGGAGCGGTGCCTCCTCGTCAGCGCTCAGCCCTGGTCTGAGACAGGTAGTCTGGAGCGGTGCCTCCTCGTCAGCGCTCAGCCCTGGTCTGAGACAGGTAGTCTGGAGCGATGCCTCCTCGTCAGCGCTCAGCCCTGGTCTGAGACAGGTAGTCTGGAGCGGTGCCTCCTCGTCAGCGCTCAGCCCTGGTCAGAGACAGGTAGTCTGGAGCGCTGCCTCCTCGTCAGCGCTCAGCCCTGGTCTGAGACAGGTAGTCTGGAGCGGTGCCTCCTCGTCAGCGCTCAGCCCTGGTCTGAGACAGATAGTCTGGAGCGGTTCCTCCTCGTCAGCGCTCAGCCCTGGTCTGAGACAGATAGTCTGGAGCGGTGCCTCCTCGTCAGCGCTCAGCCCTGGTCTGAGACAGATAGTCTGGAGCGGTGCCTCCTCGTCAGCGCTCAGCCCTGGTCTGAGACAGATAGTCTGGAGCGGTGCCTCCTCGTCAGCGTTCAGCCCTGGTCAGAGACAGGTAGTCTGGAGCGGTGCCTCCTCGTCAGCGCTCAGCCCTGGTCTGAGACAGATAGTCTGGAGCGGTGCCTCCTCGTCAGCGCTCAGCCCTGGTCTGAGACAGGTAGTCTGGAGCGGTGCCTCCTCGTCAGCGCTCAGCCCTGGTCTGAGACAGATAGTCTGGAGCGGTGCCTCCTCGTCAGCGCTCAGCCCTGGTCTGAGACAGGTAGTCTGGAGCGGTGCCTCCTCGTCAGCGCTCAGCCCTGGTCTGAGACAGGTAGTCTGGAGCGGTGCCTCCTCGTCAGCGCTCAGCCCTGGTCTGAGACAGGTAGTCTGGAGCGCTGCCTCCTCGTCAGCGCTCAGCCCTGGTCTGAGACAGATAGTCTGGAGCGGTGCCTCCTCGTCAGCGCTCAGCCCTGGTCTGAGACAGGTAGTCTGGAGCGATGCCTCCTCGTCAGCGCTCAGCCCTGGTCTGAGACAGGTAGTCTGGAGCGGTGCCTCCTCGTCAGCGCTCAGCCCTGGTCTGAGACAGGTAGTCTGGAGCGGTGCCTCCTCGTCAGCGCTCAGACCTGGTCAGAGACAGGTAGTCTGGAGCGGTGCTACCCGTCAGCGCTCAGCCCTGGTCTGAGACAGGTAGTCTGGAGCGGTGCCTCCTCGTCAGCGCTCAGCCCTGGTCTGAGACAGGTAGTCTGGAGCGGTGCCTCCTCGTCAGCGCTCAGCCCTGGTCTGAGACAGGTAGTCTGGAGCGGTGCCTCCTCGTCAGCGCTCAGCCCTGGTCAGAGACAGGTAGTCTGGAGCGGTGCTACCCGTCAGCGCTCAGCCCTGGTCTGAGACAGGTAGTCTGGAGCGGTGCCTCCTCGTCAGCGCTCAGCCCTGGTCTGAGACAGGTAGTCTGGAGCGGTGCCTCCTCGTCAGCGCTCAGCCCTGGTCAGAGACAGGTAGTCTGGAGCGGTGCCTCCTCGTCAGCGCTCAGCCCTGGTCTGAGACAGGTAGTCTGGAGCGGTGCCTCCTCGTCAGCGCTCAGCCCTGGTCTGAGACAGGTAGTCTGGAGCGGTGCCTCCTCGTCAGCGCTCAGCCCTGGTCTCAGACAGATAGTCTGGAGCGCTGCCTCAACGTCAGCGCTCAGCCCTGGTCTGAGACAGGTAGTCTGGAGCGGTGCCTCCTCGTCAGCGCTCAGCCCTGGTCAGAGACAGGTAGTCTGGAGCGCTGCCTCCTCGTCAGCGCTCAGCCCTGGTCTGAGACAGGTAGTCTGGAGCGGTTCCTCCTCGTCAGCGCTCAGCCCTGGTCTGAGACAGATAGTCTGGAGCGGTTCCTCCTCGTCAGCGCTCAGCCCTGGTCTGAGACAGATAGTCTGGAGCGGTGCCTCCTCGTCAGCGCTCAGCCCTGGTCTGAGACAGATAGTCTGGAGCGGTGCCTCCTCGTCAGCGCTCAGCCCTGGTCTGAGACAGATAGTCTGGAGCGGTGCCTCCTCGTCAGCGCTCAGCCCTGGTCAGAGACAGGTAGTCTGGAGCGGTGCTACCCGTCAGCGCTCAGCCCTGGTCTGAGACAGGTAGTCTGGAGCGGTGCCTCCTCGTCAGCGCTCAGCCCTGGTCTGAGACAGGTAGTCTGGAGCGGTGCCTCCTCGTCAGCGCTCAGCCCTGGTCAGAGACAGGTAGTCTGGAGCGGTGCCTCCTCGTCAGCGCTCAGCCCTGGTCTGAGACAGGTAGTCTGGAGCGGTGCCTCCTCGTCAGCGCTCAGCCCTGGTCTGAGACAGGTAGTCTGGAGCGGTGCCTCCTCGTCAGCGCTCAGCCCTGGTCTGAGACAGATAGTCTGGAGCGCTGCCTCAACGTCAGCGCTCAGCCCTGGTCTGAGACAGGTAGTCTGGAGCGGTGCCTCCTCGTCAGCGCTCAGCCCTGGTCAGAGACAGGTAGTCTGGAGCGCTGCCTCCTCGTCAGCGCTCAGCCCTGGTCTGAGACAGGTAGTCTGGAGCGGTTCCTCCTCGTCAGCGCTCAGCCCTGGTCTGAGACAGATAGTCTGGAGCGGTTCCTCCTCGTCAGCGCTCAGCCCTGGTCTGAGACAGATAGTCTGGAGCGGTGCCTCCTCGTCAGCGCTCAGCCCTGGTCTGAGACAGATAGTCTGGAGCGGTGCCTCCTCGTCAGCGCTCAGCCCTGGTCTGAGACAGATAGTCTGGAGCGGTGCCTCCTCGTCAGCGCTCAGCCCTGGTCTGAGACAGATAGTCTGGAGCGCTGCCTCCTCGTCAGCGCTCAGCCCTGGTCTGAGACAGATAGTCTGGAGCGGTGCCTCCTCGTCAGCGCTCAGCCCTGGTCTGAGACAGGTAGTCTGGAGCGGTGCCTCCTCGTCAGCGCTCAGCCCTGGTCTGAGACAGGTAGTCTGGAGCGGTGCCTCCTCGTCAGCGCTCAGCCCTGGTCTGAGACAGGTAGTCTGGAGCGCTGCCTCCTCGTCAGCGCTCAGCCCTGGTCTGAGACAGATAGTCTGGAGCGGTGCCTCCTCGTCAGCGCTCAGCCCTGGTCTGAGACAGGTAGTCTGGAGCGGTGCCTCCTCGTCAGCGCTCAGCCCTGGTCTGAGACAGGTAGTCTGGAGCGGTGCCTCCTCGTCAGCGCTCAGCCCTGGTCTGAGACAGGTAGTCTGGAGCGGTGCCTCCTCGTCAGCGCTCAGCCCTGGTCTGAGACAGATTGTCTGGAGCGGTGCCTCCTCGTCAGCGCTCAGCCCTGGTCTGAGACAGGTAGTCTGGAGCGGTGCCTCCTCGTCAGCGCTCAGCCCTGGTCTGAGACAGGTAGTCTGGAGCGGTGCCTCCTCGTCAGCGCTCAGCCCTGGTCTGAGACAGGTAGTCTGGAGCGGTGCCTCCTCGTCAGCGCTCAGCCCTGGTCTGAGACAGGTAGTCTGGAGCGCTGCCTCCTCGTCAGCGCTCAGCCCTGGTCTGAGACAGATAGTCTGGAGCGCTGCCTCCTCGTCAGCGCTCAGCCCTAATCTGAGACAGATAGTCTGGAGCGGTGCCTCCTCGTCAGCGCTCAGCCCTGGTCTGAGACAGGTAGTCTGGAGCGCTGCCTCCTCGTCAGCGCTCAGCCCTGGTCTGAGACAGATAGTCTGGAGCGGTGCCTCCTCGTCAGCGCTCAGCCCGGGTCTGAGACAGGTAGTCTGGAGCAGTGCCTCCTCGTCAGCGCTCAGCCCTGGTCTGAGACAGGTAGTCTGGAGCGGTGCCTCCTCGTCAGCGCTCAGCCCTGGTCTGAGACAGATAGTCTGGAGCGGTGCCTCCTCGTCAGCGCTCAGCCCTGGTCTGAGACAGATAGTCTGGAGCGGTGCCTCCTCGTCAGCGCTCAGCCCTGGTCTGAGACAGATCGTCTGGAGCGGTGCCTCCTCGTCAGCGCTCAGCCCTGGTCTGAGACAGGTAGTCTGGAGCGGTGCCTCCTCGTCAGCGCTCAGCCCTGGTCTGAGACAGGTAGTCTGGAGCGCTGCCTCCTCGTCAGCGCTCAGCCCTGGTCTGAGACAGATAGTCTGGAGCGGTGCCTCCTCGTCAGCGCTCAGCCCTGGTCTGAGACAGATAGTCTGGAGCGCTGCCTACCCGTCTCGCCTCGTATCAAGGCCGGGCCGGTGTGGAGCCGTGTACTTACCGGCGTCCGGGTCGACAGTTGGGCGGGGCTGTCCCTGGTCGTCCCGTGTTGGACTATTGGCAGACTGGGCGGGGTACGACCGCCGCCGGGGTCCAACTGTCAGCTACCCGCCCCGGAGCCGGGCCGCTGCACTGGCCCGGGTCGGAGTCAACAGCGCCCATCAGCAGGTGGCCTTGACCATCCCGGCAGTTGGCGGGTGGAGCTGTGCACTGGTCAGTGTGGCTTGTCTGGACAACAGCTGGGGATTGTCGCGGCGCTGGCCTGAGTGCCCGCCGATGGATATGTGATTTAGGGATCAGTGGTGGTGCCGGCGGCGGCGGCTAGGGACTATCAGTGGACCGGGGAGTCGGGGACGGGGACCCACGCGGAGTTCGCGGCCGCCGCCCTGGAGCGGTGCCAGGCCGCGGGGCTGGGGCTGCAGGGTGCCGCCGGTCGGCCCAGGGACGGTCTCAGTGCGAGGCGGAGCCGCCGCCGGATCTGGGACGCCCGCTCACCTGTGTGACGCCTGCTGATCTGTGTAGTAACATGGCAGCCGCGGTGCTGAAACTAGGTGCGTGTGTCGTGTGTCGTGTGTCGTGCGTCGTATGTCGTGTGCCGTGTGCCGTGTACCGTGTGCCGTGTGTCGTGTGTGGTGTGTTGTGTGTTGTGTGTCGTGTGTCGTGTGCCGTGTACCGTGTGCCGTGTGTCGTGTGTGGTGTGTTTTGTGTCGTGTGTCGTGTGTCGTGTGTCGTGTGTCGTGTGTCGTGTGTCGTGTGTCGTGTGTCGTGTGTCGTGTGCCGTGTGCCGTGTACCGTGTGCCGTGTGTCGTGTGTGGTGTGTTGTGTGTCGTGTGTCGTGTGTCGTGTGTCGTGTGTCGTGTGTCGTGTGTCGTGTGTCGTGTAACGTGTGTCGTGTGTCGTGTGTCGTGTGTCGTGTGTCGTGTGTCGTGTGTCGTGTAACGTGTGTCGTGTGTGGTGTGTCGTGTGTGGTGTGTTGTGTGTCGTGTGTCGTGTGTCGTGTGTCGTGTGTCGTGTGTCGTGTGTCGTGTGTCGTGTGTCGTGTGCCGTGTGTCGTGTATCGTGTGTCGTATGTCGTTTGTCGTGTGTCGTGTGTCGTGTGTCGTGTGTCGTGTGTCGTGTGTCGTGTGTCGTGTGTCGTGTGTCGTGTGTAGTGTGTCGTGTGTCGTGTGTCGTGTGCTGCGTGTGATAGGTTAATAATCGTCGGGTGTGAAGTCACGGCAACGTGAACATACTCTATTGCTTACAGGGCACAAACCGTGGAATCCGGACACCAATTCGAGGATATATGTTAAACAGCATCTCCATGCTCTATCGATCTGTCACAGAAGGTGCTGTGATGTCGGAGTTACAGCCATTGATCACGAATTTCCGTTTCAGACCCCAAAATGGCGTTCGCCGGCTTCAAGAAGCAGATCAACAAAGCCAACCAGTATGTGACGGAGAAGATAGGCGGTGCCGAGGGCACCAGACTCGACGACGAGTTCACAGACATGGAGCGGGTACGTAACACTGGCCTGTCTGTCTGTCTGTCTGTCTGCCTGTTTGTCTGATTGACTGGCTGTCTGGCTGTCTGATTATCTGTCTGTTCCTTGGAAAGTCGGGATCGGGTTTGAAATCGTGTCGGGAACGGCCAAAGCCGCAGCTCACTCGGCTGATCCTATTGACATCGTTCAGATGGGCTGCATCGGCGCTTTGACAACCAGCCTGCAGAGCTCTTTTTGCCGGGGTCTTCAGTGCGTCTTTGAGCTAATCTCCGATAACACCACATGATAAATGTCTATGCTGTATTGGCTCGTAATTCATACTGGGAAAAGGCGGGATGTGGCGAATTTCTGGGTATAAGTCGGCTGCCGCTATGTACGGTAGTTCCTCCGTCCTGCTGATGCTGATGGTGCGCTGACCTCAGGGCCGGGCTGGGATCGTGTTTCAGAAAACGGACATTACCTGCGAGCTGGTCGAGGAGCTGCAGGTGAAGACGAAGGAGTTTCTCCACCCGAACCCCACGTCCAGAGCCAAGATGGCGGCCGTCAAGGGTGAGCTGTACTGTACACTCTCGCAACAGCTGGTGCCCGCACTGTGATTGACGCATACCGGGAAAAGTCGGCAATGACTGCGAATGGCTGCAGAGCGCGGATGCTCACTTTAAGCCAAAGTCGCATTTGAATAGATCATCAACTATGCGTTGCCTTGCTTAACCCGCGACTTACTGGGGGGGCTATTTTTTGCCCACCCCTCCCGTTATTTTGTAATAACTCCTAAACCAACACCAGTATCGTCACCAAACTTGCAGCACCTTCTCTCACATCAATTTTACACATGCTGGCGAAAGGCAAAAGATGAGGTTTTGATAGGTCAACCGGGAATGACGTCAGAGTGACGTCATGTTCTTCGGTTTTTGTTGGAAAATAATGGTTTGCGGAAAACGCTGCCAAAAGTACAATTTTAGAGATAAATTAAATTGTCTTAAATCAAATTACTTACAATAGATCGGGCTATCAAACTGCCATCTCGTATTTTTTTTAGTTTTTTTTTATTAATTTTTTTTAGAAATCCAAATACATTTCTTTTTGTTTTTACAAAATGTTCACAACAAAATCAAAATTATCAAATAAACAGAATATGTTATTGAGACGTATTCGGTGAATACGTGTACCAAATTTGAAGTAGATATCTTCAAAATTGACTGATTTATGACCTTTAAATGACAAAAACCGACCACCTCTCACAGCATTACTATGCATAAAAAAGGCATTTCCGTTTTTGCTTTTTACTTATATTTATATGGAATAACCAATGTTCTAAGGTCATTTTTCGCGTTCTAGACGATAAAAAAACATAAACATGTGTTACAACGCTTAATGACCCAAATCTGCACTTTGACCTCGTGACCTCAGATGACCTTGACCTGACCCAAGGTCATAAACAGCTTAGAATGGTACTTAGAAGTGCCAGAGACACGAATCATATCGATTTATCGACTGCTTATGCGTTTAATATCGCAATTTTGCGCGACAATTCCATCCATCGAGACCTTTTGACACGGTCAAACATTTTGTACTTGACCTGACCTGTGACGGCATCGTTGACACCGAGGTCAACAATATTATGTTTTTTCGATAAATTTTCCAGGGCTATCGAATGCCGTTTGAATTTTTACAATCGGTCCAGTAGTTACGGAGATCCGAGGGGGGGGGGCAAAAAATACCCCCCCCCCCTCAGTAAGTCGCGTTATGGAATATACCCCAGTAACTCACAGGTTAAAGGGAATAGTTCACCTTTAACATGGGGTTTTGAACTGAGATAGAAGATTTGTAGAGTAGATCGAAAAACGGATTGTGGTGAAATAATTACCTCGCTACGCTAAGTAATTGCGACACAGGAGATGTCTGGTAGTAGATCGGGGCACGAAACAGCGTCTTCTAAAAGGGGGCCTTTTAGAGGACGCTGTTCGGCTGTTTCACGCCCCGATCGGAGCACGAAATTTGAAACTCTTCAACGGATATCCATCTATCGTCCAAACAAATGCCATATTCGTATTTTTCAGCTCGAAATACCACGTATAGCCAAATTTCAAGACAACTTTCAAGGTGCCCTATTCCCTTTAACCCTATTTGTAACAGGGGGGCGGATTCCAACCCCCCCCCCCCCCCTCATGTTTTTCGCAGATATCTCCAGAACAGCTGGGAGCAGGCCCATTAAATTTTGGGACTTTTCATATAATTTAATACCGCATTTGGAGTTAAAATTTTGAGTTCTTAACCTGAACAGAGGCGGTTCCAGGGCACAGTTTTGGGTGGGTTCGGAGGCAACATTTGGCGATAATTCGGAAATGCGATCTTCACGGTTTCTTCCTAACTGCCTCAAGTATGAAGGGGTTACATGGGTTTACGGTGATTGCAACAAGTGCAAATTAGTTGATGTTAATTAAATATCATAAAAATTGCATGGCAGAGGCGGTTTCAGGGGCTTGAAAAAGGGGGGTTTCCAGGAAGTATTCAATGTTTGGCGGGAGGCTAATATAGCAATGTAAGGGGCATTTATAGCTATCAAGATGTAAAAGACAGCTTCTGCTTTCATTATTTGCATAATTTATTACATATAGAGTTTCAGGGGCGTGTGCAGGCACATGCAAAGGGGGGGGGGGGTGACTGGCATGGTGATGACGATATGCCAGCGATAACGGCGCAATAGATGATTACTTTATAATGATATATGCACATATGAGGCCAGAAAAGGGAATAAAGTTATTTTTTTGCAGAGGCGCGCTCAGGAATGGAAGAAAGGGGGTCATATTATTGCAAGGAAACTAAGAGGCATGGGCGTACAATGACATAACATACTGCTGTTTTCGGATGAAAAACGCACCACAAGGTACTCTACGAACGAGTATAAGATAATAGGCGAGTCCAGGTAGGGTGAAAAGGGGGGTAAGCAATGTTAATTGAAGTTGTAAGTGAAATAGTCACTGTTGACTAGTTAGTATCATAATAGCGGATAATATACTTATCAAAAGGTCTTGCGCCGCCCCAGTTTGTATCCTGGATACGCCTATGATGAAGTACAACATGCAATAAGGAACTATCTACGATCAGTAACACATTTATAGTGCTGGGTAGCAACTTGTCTGCGGTTAATATTGTTTTCCAATTTGACCTCCCTTTTTCACTAACCTGGTACCGCCTATGGCAAAAAATATTATTTATAACTGTTTTTCTAATGTCACAATCACATACCATTTCATTTATCAAAAAAATAACATCAAAAATTTATTTTATTACGAATTTACTTCACCCCCATATTGAGTGACCTGCACACGCCTATGATTTTTGAATTTTCAAACGTCACCGTCATATATCAATTTCCAATTCAATCTCTATCGATTCCTATTAGTTGTGTTAAAATCGGTTCATAAACATGACAGCTATAGTGGATCAAAAATACCACTAAAATTTGTAGTTTTTGCCCCCCTGTTGCCCCCTAGCAAATTTTTTTAAATTATTATTTAGAAATGTAGATCGTGTTGAGGAGAACCAAACGCCGTCTCATTTTTGAAAATCGGACGGGTAGATCTCGAGATCTCCGGGGGGCGCGGAATCCGCCCCCCCCCCCCCCCCCCCTGTTACAAATAGGGGTAGCCAGGAGCCTGTTACAAATAGGGTTAACAGTGACATTTTGTACCTTGTGTAATGATATTCTCACTCAATGTACCCTGCCGCGCCACAAGACAACAATCTCGAACTCTGTTCAGCATTCCATATGCCAGGGTGTCAACTGTGAGAGAAGGCATTTTTGTGAGGCTGCCTAGACTGGCTAATAGGCTCGTAGATAAATGTTCCACGGTGGACCTGTTCTCAGACACTCTCTCATCATTTCGTGGCAAAGTAAGGTCATATGTCGCTTCATTGTAAGTAGGTAGTCTAACGCGCTATGTACGTTTTATTTGTCACCGGTGTCGAAATGTGATAGGTATTGCTGTGTGTAACTATTGTTACTTTTTATTTCTATTTAATTTTATATTCGTTTTCATTTTTACCTTTGTCTTCATTTTTGCTATTTTATCTTCACTATTTCATCATATATTTCTTATTTCGTATTTTATTCTTATATTTTAAATCCATTTGTGTCATTTAACAGCTTTTAACCATCGCTTTTGTATTATAGAGGATCTTCTAGGTGATCTTTTGTATTATTATAGGTATAGATGGTTATGGGTGAGGGATGTAATGTGATCTTTTAAGTATGTGAATGCGTGTGGTTTTATCTGTGTGACTTCGCCCATAAATGGTTCACCCCGTCGGCGATGATGTTAAATAAATAAATAAATAAATAAATAAATAAATAAATAAATAAATAAATAAATAAATAATATTACGTAACTGTTTTTAAAATTACAGAAGATAATGCATGGTGTCAATCGGTTCCCTAAATTTTGGTAACCGGAAAAATGTTCTGACCAATTTGGTAATCGGTCGGTCATGTGACGTTAATTCATGAAAACGTCACAAAGCTCTACGCAAAGTATTAAATAGCACAGCCTATATTCAAAGCATTTGTCTTAAGAATGTTGCTCCTCTGTAAAAAGCAATCACATCAAACAAAGGCACAAATACAATATTGTCTAAACGTAAACTGGAAATTGTCTAAGCGAATGGCGTTCGTAAGTTATAAGTATACGCTTCATCTGAGCAATCGATTACAAATTCTGATCGCATTGATTCGTATGTCATTGATGTGCAATTATAATTTATATACGCATTTTCAGTTCGAGCGAGCGAGCAGGAGGCCTCCTGCCTCCTGCTCGCTCGCTCGAACTGAAAATGCGCATATCAATGAGCACATCAATGATCATAGATATGCATTCTCGATGTCACGACATACAAACTCAGAAACAAACTCGCAAATTGTGTATTTCTTTGATGTGGCACTTTTCCCAGAAAACAAATGTTTTCCATTTTCTGTACAAGCTCTAGACATATTCCGCTTACCTGTCAGCGACTTCCCGGCACAGTTGTTGCACAGCTGCTGATGTATGTATCAACTGTGAGGGATAATGAAGCCCATGCAGATAATGAAACCCTAATGAAGCCTACATTTTAGCCGTTGAAGCCGTTATCGGAAAAAGCTGGTCGCCATTAACTTTCTGTCCCGGGATTTCGGAAGTCCAACATTTAGATCATCAAGCGATTTAGCTCATTCTTCCTTGCATGTTATTCGCTTATGGGTTTATTGTCGTGTGTGCGTTGTGTGCCAGATGCAAACACATTTGCCGTTGACATTTAATTTTACATAGTAGGCAAAATATTATTTTTGAACGGGCATCTGAGAAACATGTATACTCGGTGTTTGGTCTATCAGCTACAAGATATGCAATATTCCTACGGGAGCGCAATCTTTAAATACCAATATCAATACAAATCATATTATGAAAGAAAACATGTTGACAAACGAAATAATATGGATAGGCTGATTGGATCGATACAGGGGAGTTTTTTCGACAGGTTATATGTAGGCAGCATTAACCCGCGCACTGCAGGGGGGGGGGGGGTTGATTTCCACCCACCCCCCCCCCCCCCTTCAGGTTTTTCAAAGATAGCGAAAATAAAAAATGGTGGCGCGCAGCGCCGCCGGGTTTTGATACACCTGTTAGGACATCAATTGCGCACACTTTGAGAGAGAAAAAATATTATCGGGTCATCTCAGGTCAGGTCACCAGACCAGGTCAAGTGACCCCACCACCAAAAATGTTTGCAGTTGTGCCAAAGCCAGAGTTTTTCACCGATCAGGTTGAAACTTACAGGATGTCATGAGGGCATCAGTACTTACAATTCGTTTAACTCGGAATTTTGATATCGGTAACCTAAGGTCAGGTCAATTTCGTAACCTCCCCATAATGAGTCAATGGGGAAATATACAAATGCTTCCTATTTCAAGGATATGCATGGTACTAGTCCAATTACTTCTGGATCATGTTAATATAGAATATTCTTGATGATCCAAGTGTAAGTTTTGTTCAGTGACCCCTATTAGGTCATTTGAGGTCATGCGAGGTCACCATCACTTTTTTGTCAATAACTCTCGACATAACGAAAATAGAGAAGTAAAACAGACATCAATGTGTTTGTCTCGTCGAGACACATCTTCCCATATGTGACATGCCCTACTTGGGTCACCACTTGACCTTGACCTTAGGTCAAATTGTTAAGTGTGACTTAACAAGGTCACCATATATATCATTCAAAGCACCTTGGACAAGATAAACACAATGGCGTAAACAGTTTTCCTTTATCTTTATTAAGTAAAAAGTTAATAGCAAAACACGATTTAGCAAAAAAACTGTTTTTTTTTCTTTTGACCTCTGGCGCCTCAAATATTGACCCGAGATCAAATCTAAGGACACTTAGCGATTAAAAATTTCACTGGCTGGCGTTTGCTTTTTTTCCGTTTGTTTCTAACTATCATCGTTTCTCAGATATATGGGAATTTCTGGAGCGATGTCCTAAAACAGGAAAAAAAACTGGAAAAATTTGACCTTTGATGACCTGACCTAACTTAAAAAAACACTGAAATACTTTCGATAGAACATGTATGAAGCTATCAAATTCCTTTTTCCGCTTCTCGCTACGTTGCTTAGTGTTCGAGATCTCAGGGGGGGGGCGGAAATCAACCCCCCCCCCCCCCCCTTGCAGTTCGGTGTTCGGCGCAAAGCCCCTGCAGTGCGTAGGTTAAGTATATAATATGATATGTCTTAATTTAACAACTTGTAGTGCCAGGTGTAGTTCGTAAATGTTTCGAAATTTACACAGACCAATATTAATGTCTGCATTACAGTGTTCAAAATGGGACATAATTGGAGATATTGTCCCAATGCATATACCTACATAACATTTGTGATTGGAAGTAGGACAGGAGTTCAGAAAGATATTATGAAGCACCAGCAAAAACTGCTTTCAAAACACTTTTGCCCATAACGTATTTACCGCTTACACCTCCTTTCATTTAGGATGTCATCACGATCACGATGCAGACCTGTTAGACTCCTGTTAGACTGACTCCTGTTAGACTCCTGTTAGACTCCTGTTTGACTCCTGTTAGATTGACTCCTGTTAGACTCCTGTTAGACTCCTGTTAGACTCCTGTTAGGCACCTGTTAGACTCCTGTTAGACTCCTGTTAGACTCCTGTTATACTCCTGTTAGACTCCTGTTAGACTCCTGTTAGACTCCTGTTAGACTCCTGTTAGACTGACTCCTGTGCGACGAGTCGCAATAGGTAGGCATAATGCACGCATAGCGGGCCTCTGCTCCGACACAAAACTGCAGCCATCTGAGCTGAGTGGGCAGCCACCGGTGCTATTTCCATCCGAGCCGGGGGGTTCTCTTAGCGTCCAGCGCCCCTCTCTCTCCCCGGCCCACGGCCCACGGCACGCTTTGTGGGAGAGCTCCGATCCTCTCTCTCCCCGGCCCACGGCCCACGGCACGCTTTGTGGGAGAGCTCCGATCCTCTCTCTCCCTCTCTCTGCGGCGTCTGCCATTCGTCGTGCTCTGCGGCAATTTTCGCCGCCACTGACGGCTGCTGTCAGTGGAGTGGAGGTGGAGGGTGCCGATATCAGCCCGTCACACGGTCAGCCGTCAGGACGGGCTGAGGACGGGCTGACGGCGTTGTGGGAGGGCGAACGGGGAGGAGAGCGGCGGACACCGGCCGAGATTGGACAGCTAATCAGGTCTCGTGTCATTAGCAGGCGTCCAGAGCCGGCCAGCGGGGGTGACAGGGTGGTCTGGTCTTCTGCCTGACCACCAGACATGTGCATGGATCACAAAGTAGGATCTATGATCCCAGAGGATCTCTCGACAAAACGCAATGTTGGATATATGATCCCACTAGATCCCACGACAAAATACAACAGTGGATATGGGATCCCAGTGGATCCCTCGATTAAATTTGGCAACGGATCTAGGATCTTACAGGATCCCATGATAAACAGTGAAAATGGATCTCTGATCCTAACGGATCTCGGATCAGACATATATTAAGCCATAGTTATAGTATTTCTTGACAAAATATAACTAAATGCATACACCCATGCTAGTTTCATTTACAACGAATTGAAATTTACAACTGACAATTACTTAAAATATGGGTTCTAAAAATACACTTCTGTATAATGGCGGATCTGGGATCCCAGCGGATCCCAATGCAATATGGTGCCTGCGATCTCGGATCCCGGCGGATCCGTCGACCAATGTTGAAGACGGATCTATGATCCCAGTGGATCCATCGACAAATCATGAAGGTGGATCTATGATCCCGGTGGATCCGGGATCCAGATCCCAGAGATCAGATCCCAGGATCCATTTTCGAGATCCGAGCACATGTCTGCTGACCACCCACTGGTCTGTCCATTCTCCAGTCCACTGGTACGGCCCTGATGGCTGTCATTGGGCGGTGGGGCTCGTCATTGATGGCCAGGTCAGCGGGGGAGGCATCAAAGCGCCGGTCATTGACGGTCAGGTCAGCGGGGGAGGCATCAAAGCGCCGGTCATTGACGGTCAGGTCAGCCGGGGGGGGGGCATCAAAGCGCCGGTCATTGACGGTCAGGTCAGCCGGGGGGGGGGCATCAAAGCGCCGGTCATTGATGGCCAGGTCAGCCGGGTGGGCATCAAAGCGCCGGTCATTGACGGTCAGGTCAGCCGGGGGGGGGGGGGCATCAAAGCGCCGGTCATTGACGGTCAGGTCAGCCGGGGGGCATCAAAGCGCCGGTCATTGATGGTCAGGTCAGCCGGGGGGGGGGGGGCATCAAAGCGCCGGTCATTGACGGTCAGGTCAGCCGGGGGGCATCAAAGCGCCGGTCATTGACGGTCAGGTCAGCCGGGGGGGGCATCAAAGCGCCGGTCATTGACGGTCAGGTCAGCCGGGGGGGGGGCATCAAAGCGCCGGTCATTGACGGTCAGGTCAGCCGGGGGGGGGGCATCAAAGCGCCGGTCATTGACGGTCAGGTCAGCTGGGGGGCATCAAAGCGCCGGTCATTGACGGTCAGGTCAGCCGGGGGGTCATCAAAGCGCCGGTCATTGACGGTCAGGTCAGCCGGGGGGGGGGGATATCAAAGCGCCGGTCATTGACGGTCAGGTCAGCCGGGGGGGCATCAAAGCGCCGGTCATTGACGGTCAGGTCAGCCGGGGGGGACTGATCAAAGCGCGGGTCATTGACGGTCAGGTCAGCCGGGGGGGGGGCATCAAAGCGCGGGTCATTGACGGTCAGGTCAGCCGGGGGGGACTGATCAAAGCGCGGGTCATTGACGGCCGGGTCAGCCAGGGAGGACTGCTCAAAGCGCGGGTCATTGACGGCCGGGTCAGCCGGGGGGGGCATCAAAGCGCGGGTCATTGACGGCCGGGTCAGCCAGGGGGGACTGATCAAAGCGCGGGTCATTGACGGCCGGGTCAGCCAGGGGGGACTGATCAAAGCGCGGGTCATTGACGGCCGGGTCAGCCGGGGGGACTGATCAAAGCGCGGGTCATTGACGGCCGGGTCAGCCGGGGGGACTGATCAAAGCGCGGGTCATTGACGGCCGGGTCAGCCAGGGGGGACTGATCAAAGCGCGGGTCATTGACGGCCGGGTCAGCCGGGGGGGGGGGGGCATCAAAGCGCGGGTCATTGACGGCCGGTTCAGCCGTGGCACACGGTCGGAGAGGTGCTGAGAAAGTTGGCGCCGTGTCGACAGTTAGCCTCGGAGTTAAATTGGCTAACTTCGATCGCCGAGCAGACGGTTCGGCGATGCGGTACTGCCGGTACATATCCAAAGTGCAGCCTGTAAAGGGTGCAGAGCGTCTTGTGTTTCCATGAACTGTAGTAGGGCGTCGCGAACTTGTATTTTCTTTGTATTCTTATTCACAATACAAATAAAAATGGACTGCTATGGAAGAATGGATGCTTCATTGATCCAACTTTGTCCCGTCAAATTCACTTTTATTTCCGTCTATTTCAATGAACTTTCGTCAGTGTGATAATGCTTAGCATTCCTTTGAAGTCAATTCCTGACCTTTTCTCTCCGGTATCTATTATAAATCTCAACGTAATCTGGAGCCTCGTCATTTTGACCCACATTACCCTATCAAACCCACGCGGAGTGCCCGATCGACTCCACGGCCGATTGATCGGAGCGTATCTGCCCTCCGACCGCTGTCCGCCGCCGTCTGCCGCCGGTCGACAGCAGGAGAGCACGCTCCATCGCCGCTCAAGTGGCCACCACTGCCTCTCCTGCCGGCGTGGCGGCCGCGGCAGCACCGTTCGCCAGATTTCCATTTTCGCCTCTCAGCAGCGAGAGGCGGCCGAGTGGCAGCTGAGTCGATCGAGAGAGGCCCTCGGCACGGGTATCGAGAGAGGCCCTCGGCCCTCGGCACGGGTATCGAGAGAGGCCCTCGGCACGGATATCGAGAGAGGCCCTCGGTACGGGTATCGAGAGAGGCCCTCGGCACGGGTATCGGAGAGGCCCTCGGCCCTCGGCACGGGTATCGAGAGAGGCCCTCGGCACGGGTATCGAGAGAGGCCCTCGGCCCTCGGCACGGGTATCGAGAGAGGCCCTCGGCCCTCGGCACTCGGCACTGGCCGCCGCAGACTGCAGCCGAGGGGAGACGGACGGTGCCCGGCGTGGTACTCGACGCAGACGGCGGTACCGGGCTGTACTCAGTTACGACTGCATGAGAGTGCCGTGCTGAGTCTGGAAGGTCCGCCTGCCGTATGTCGGCCGCTCTGCCTGTGTCGGCCGTGTGTCGGCTGCTCTGCCTGTGTCGGCTGTGTGTCGGCCGCTCTGCCTGTGTCGGCCGTGGGTCGGCCGCTCTGCCTGTGTCGGCTGTGTGTCGGCCGCTCTGCCTGTGTCGGCTGTGTGTCGGCCGCTCTGCCTGTGTCGGCTGTGTGTCGGCCGCTCTGCCTGTGTCGGCCGTGTCGGTCGCTCTGCCTGTGTCGGCCGTGTGTCGGCCGCTCTGCCTGTGTCGGCCGTGTGTCGGCCGCTCTGCCTGTGTCGGCGGTGTGTCGGCCGCTCTGCCTGTGTCGGCCGTGTGTCGGCCGCTCTGCCTGTGTCGGCCGTGTGTCGGCCGCTCTGCCTGTGTCGGCCGTGTGTCGGCCGCTCTGCCTGTGTCGGCCGTGTCGGCCGCTCTGCCTGTGTCGGCCGTGTCGGCCGCTCTGTCTGTGTCGGCGGTGTGTCGGCCGCTCTGCCTGTGTCGGCCGTGTGTCGGCCGCTCTGCCTGTGTCTGCCGTGTCGGTCGCTCTGCCTGTGTCGGCCGTGAATCGGCCGCTCTGCCTGTGTCGGCCGTGTGTCGGCCGCTCTGCCTGTGTCGGCCGTGTGTCGGCCGCTCTGCCTGTGTCGGCCGTGTGTCGGCCGCTCTGCCTGTGTCGGCCGTGTGTCGGCCGCTCTGCCTGTGTCGGCCGTGTGTCGGCCGCTCTGCCTGTGTCGGCTGTGTGTCGGCCGCTCTGCCTGTGTCGGCGGTGTGTCGGCCGCTCTGCCTGTGTCGGCCGTGTCGGCCGCTCTGTCTGTGTCGGCGGTGTGTCGGCCGCTCTGCCTGTGTCGGCGGTGTGTCGGCCGCTCTGCCTGTGTCGGCCGTGTGTCGGCCGCTCTGCCTGTGTCGGCCGTGTCGGCCGCTCTGTCTGTGTCGGCCGTGTGTCGGCCGCTCTGCCTGTGCC